>DWLO01001656.1:0-14343 GCA_018245335.1 Dalla quadristriga | reverse complement strand
CTTATTCTTAAGGTTCCGTGCTTCGAAATGAAAAAATAAAAGAGACCTTTCTAAAATAAAAATAAATAATATTTTTGGGGTTAAGCGATTAATGTCTAAAAAGGAAATGTACATTTTCTTAGAAACGCAATGCTTTAACTTTAGTGTGTAGATTTAGCAGCATGTTTCAATAGTTCCTTGGACATTATAGACCCATTATAGTCACGTAGCCCCGTTGGTCAATAACCAATACCATCGTGGCTGATTTTGTTTGTACTAATAATTAATAGTCAATATATGTATTAATATATGTAAATATTATTGTCAGTTCTCTGACAAAAAATAAAAACTCTGGATTTATTTATTTTGTTCATAAGCAAATCATTTCTGTGACGATCATTTGCAGCCACGTGTGTACGAGCTCTAATCTATCCCCCGCAAGCTGCAGCCAAACTATTAAAGAACATTATAAAAATGTAACAGTTTAAGGTTGGTCCCATTTGTCGACAGAAGGACTTTAGTGTGCGCAAGACGCACAAGCAATGAGGTCGTTGCCAAAGCCCTCAGACCAAACTGTCAAAACATTTATTATTAATTATTACGCTTACACACCCGCATTAGGATTCCATGGACACACGAAACATCTAACGAACAAGACCCGAGAAAAATCATTTATCTGCCTGTCACATAATTGTGTGTGTACTTTATCTACAACAACTAACTTTTATTACATATTTTCCTTCTCGCCTTCGTTGCTATCCCACCACCCTAAGGTTGGGTGGTAGAGAATGCTTTGAACAATAGTCCGCCTTTTGTAGGTACTAAATGTTAGTGAGGTATAACAAAGCTTAAATAAATAAATAATTGTCCGCCCCGGCTGGGCATCGAACCCAGGACAACGTTTGACAGGCAGCTGCACTACCGCATGGCCAGGGTGTCCTATTTACCGTAAGTTAATTTCAAATAGAATTTCCTCACAATAACTATCCCACTTACTGTAATTGCCTCCAATAATAGGATCGATATAAGCTCTCGAATTTAGTGAGGAGGTTCATTGTTCAGTTGAGCGAACACCCACTCAGGTCTGACAAGTCTAGACGGGGGGATGGTAACAAATTGTTATGGCACACGACATCGGACGCTCTTATTGAACTAAAATCAATTGTGTTTCGTCAGAAGGTGATCGTTTTTGCAACCTTGTAGAATTTTCGTGTCACTGCGCGCCGAGCGGATGAAACCGGACCGGATTTTAGGTAAATCTTTTTATTAAATACCTATGGTTCGGTGATGTTAGCAGTTTGAACATTCTGAATACTGTTTGTGTAGCAAGCCTATTCAAGGTCTTGTAACATGACACTGCGTTACTTTAAACACTTACATTATTACGCAAACTTATTCATTACTTTGTAAGAATACATAAACACAACAAAGATACAAGAATGAATTCAAAGTGACAATTATTCATTCATAAGTTTGTATGGAAAAACTTTAACGCGACCAGAGCCACGTGCATAGTCTAAGTAATAAGCAAAGTGTCTAGCTTGATAATTTGCTAGTGAATTGTTCCAGGCGCAAAATCTAACAGTAATCTGAAATTATTTCGTTGGAAAGTTTAAAGACTAGAAATTCTGACTAGTACCTAACAGCTGCTATTGTGCTAGACATTAATTATTGTTTTAAATTAATTATTAATTAATAAAAAAAAATAAAAAATTAATTATTGTTTTGTATTTGTTTTATTGTATGGAAAAAGAAAATATTACACTGGTGTAGTCGCAAGAAACCGCCTCACACTTATATGAGATACTTTTAATGAAAATGTAGGACTATACCCGGTTATTTGTCTATGAAAAAGATCTTTCTATCAAAGTCAGACTTGCGAGTCGAGGTCGATTCGATCAGACATTTGCCAGATTTTAGAATTTGTTCCAGATTTTTCTGCGAATAGTTTGCACATTATACGCCCTCGTGATATACATACACTATCTATCATGAACTAAAAAACGCCTTTTTAAATAAAATAAAGAGATACAGAATAGAACTATATACATTGCGTGATTTAGGGCTCTAACACACGTGAACTTTAGTCATGCAAACAATCTTCAATGTTTAAAATACACTCCTACTACTAACGGATACCTACTAAAAAACTAATATTCCTATTAAAATCCTTACTAACAGGACTTACTAACAAACAGTCCTATTCGAGGTTTGTCATAGATTTCTATGGGCAGCAGTGGTTGAAGATCTACATGCCGTTTGCTATTTTTATCATATAAACAAAACTTAATGTTATTTGCAATTATTTTCCATTCGTCAATTTGTGTCATGTACCCCATTAGCGGTGATAAGAACGCATACAACTGGCGAAGTGCGTCACTGAAATGGCGAACTGGTTGAACTACGCACAGGTATCGAGTTCCGTAGAAAGTTAATGTTTTAAGCGCTCATAGCCGCGATCGGAAGTCGGATGGGTGACCGCATGTGGTATTTGCGCTTCCGTGCTTCGGAGGGCACATTGAGAAGTCGGTCCCCGTTGTTAGTAAGATAGGGAAGGGGTTAGTTAGTTAGATAGGGGTTCGTTCGTCTTCATTAGAAACGTAAATTTCAGACCCAATTCATTAATTTTTGCTAGAAAAAGTGTGTCAGACTGATGTCGCTGTCGCAATTATTTTTTAGTATATCCCTTTAAAACCTACAGGACCCTAAAAACGTGGCGTATAGGCATATTAATCGTCACAAGGAAAGGAAGTTGTGGTGATATCACGAGTGTGTCATAACCAGGAACTGTAGAATCGACCCGCAGAATAGATGTTTGTGGCAATTATGAATCCATGTATTTCTTAATACTTCAAGAGGATGAAAAGTTTTTGCTCTATCTATTTATCATTTACCGTTATTTAATAATCTTATATTATAGGTAAATGTAATTTTTGTTTGTTTTTTTGATACGCTTTAACGGCTAAACCATACAACCGATCTTCATTGAATTCGGTAGAGATATAGTTTCGAGTCACGGAGAAGGAAGGTCATAGAATTATTTTATACCGGAATAATTTGTAAGTGATTGACACCACTCGTGTTACAGTTTGTTTTACATATAAAATCAGCCAATATTTATAATAATGGATAGTAAAAAGTAAGTATAGCTGGATAGTATTCTTTGACTTTTTGTGCATAATGTTGCTCGCAAGTCGCAATAAACATGACGTAATCCCACTTTGAGGAAAAGGCGAGATCAGGCAGCAAAGAACAGATGTTTGGCAAGCATAATAAATAGCAAAATAAAAAGTTATGGCTTCGATAATTATTAGTGGATCTGCGATATATAAAGCCCCGCACTCGTGCGAGTGAAGTGTATTTCTAGTTTATTTTATTCCGCCATAAAGCAAATATTTTAGTTCGCAGCGTAGTTCGTGTACAATACTTCTCTTCGAAATAACTCTCAACAACTGAATGAATGTTTTGCACGGTTCGCTTACTCTTAGAAATATTGGTGTAAAATCTGTTTTCTACCTCGGCCTAGAATCCTGCCTAGCATAAACATTTTGTAGATAAAAATAAAATTGCCTAAATCAATAGTAGACAATTATGGTGGTATAACATTTACCCCATAGAACAATTTATAACAGATCCCCTAGAATCTGGGGTGCAATTCGATAAAAACACGCTCAACGTTGAGTTCGTCGACGATATAGGTCTACAAAAAGGACTGGGTCACTGACAGCTGACGGTGTCGCTTTTGCAGACCAATTTAAAACTAAAATGTAAGTAAACGTCAGTTAGTTCCAATTTTGGCCACCGGGTCAGATAAATTGAGACTACTATACCAAGAGAATTGACAGTTTGACAGTTCTTGTATGAAGTGATAAGTAAAGTAGAGGTTGAAGGCGAGTCCGATGTTAGCGAAATACATAGCAGGAATGTAGAGCTACATTGAGATACATGCCAAATCCAATCGTTTTTGTCTGGATAAGCTCAAAGTTTAAAGCTTAACTTAGATATATCGTTAACATCCGTGTTATTGTTTCGGAAGCCATTAGTCAATTTGTGTTTTATTACAAAAATTTAATGGGCCGCTTCCTGATGGAGTGACGGGCAGGATTGAAGACCATTACAAATGTAAACAAATATCGGGACTGCTCAAAGAGACGCACGCCGCGCGCTGGGAAAGTTTTATTTGGTTCAATATTTGTCTTTAGAATGGGATCGATATTATATGGAGGTGTTCATCCACTCAATATTAAATGACGTCACGGAAATTCTGAATAACGAAGTTTTTGATATTATTAAGCTTCGAATCAGAAGAACTGGATAGCGCAGAAACGATCACCATACCTGGTGGGAGATCTCCCTTTGCCTCAAGAACGCCTGACCGGAGTCGGCTCTCAGTATTCTGTTTTGTGTTATTGATTCGGCTAAATGTTTTATTTGTAATTTTTAAATAAGTATCCTTTTTAAATTTCATGAGTTCTAAAAAAATATATGGTACTATTTAAATTTTTCTAAAATAATATTGATCCAAAACTTTAACAACACGTTTAGACGTTACTTAAGATAATATTGATTATTGTAAAACTCTTCAAAAGTATCAAAATGTTATAAGATATTTGTTTATTGCCGAGTAAACTTGAGGTAAAGTAGGTACTGATCAAAGTGACCCGTTAACCGTCGTAAGTCTTAAATTGGTGAAAAAATTAAATATAATATGGATCGGCAACAAACTTATAAAACATTAAAAATACACAGAGTGACAGAGGCCTGGCATTACGATTCGTAATCGTAATGCTGTGACACTCGAAAACATCACAATGTAGGTGATAACACTTTGATCAATAGTCATTGAGGCTTTGTGGTAGATAAAATTAATATCGAACATAACAATGATTCGACCGCCTGAAACGTCACAATAGCGTATAGATAACAGATGCGCCCCCGTATCTAGATTCCGTACACCCAATTTTACCATGACATATATTTTTTTAATGATAAGAATAGCAAACGAGCAATTCCCAACCAATGCCGCCCATACACATCTGTGGCAAACCACGAATAGAATTGTGCGAGGTTCTATTAATTAGTTAGTGTAAGTTAATCCTGTTAGTAAATATAAGTAGTTAGTATAATATGGCCTATTCGAAGCTGGTCACAGATGCGTTGCTATCCCAGAGGTCTGAGGTGGTCGCCTCTTGTATAAGTGTAACCGGCGTCCACACCTTTCTGACCGGAACACAATATTTGAATAACAATGATTCCACGTATGTAGTGGGTGTGACGGTGGTACCGACGTGGCGAATCGTATACAGCTTTTACCACCTGGCGATTTACGATTACTATACATAAGACAATAAGTTAAAGTTTGGTATCGGTACAATGCCAGTTGACCTGTGTGCCTATATGTACCTTATCCCGGCCTTAAAAACTTAGATTAATGATTGAATTCAAAATAAGTAAAGAAATAAATGAATTATACCTCGAGAGCCATAACGTAGCTCTCTTCTAGGGTCCTTATAAGGGGCCATAAAATAATACCTAATGACCTTTTCGGGAATGGCTAAAACAACATAATAAACAAAAAAGGGGAGTCAATGTTACTTTAAATTCGTCATCATGTAAATACGAGTCAACTAAAATCGCAATTATTCTGGTTAGCGGAAACGAACACAAACCGTACAATGTTGCAATATGGACTGATATCAGTTACAAATGAAAGGACGCAAGGAGTGCGCTACCTACTCGTTCGGTGTACAGACCCCCAAAAGTGCGCTCCGTCTGTGGGACCGCCGAAACTTGCGCCACAGTCGCGCGTTGCTTGAGCAGTGAGTGTCGCGCCGGCGCCAGAATCGACCGCGTGAATCACGGCACTCGAACCTTGCTTCTGCGATATTCCGACATGGCCCGCTTTGCCGCCGGGGCTTCCTTCCTATGAATCATGACTCCGAGAACGAGATGCCGATTTCGCTCACCCACAGTGCACATGGCGCCAGCCGTCGGTGCGACCGCGTATTACCGCGTAACGTCCACTCGACGTAATTCTAATTTCAAACGTATCTTTTTTTCTTGAAAAGAATAACGCAATAGTGCCAAGTTTGTTTTTATTTTTAACAGAAATTTGAAAGTGCTGCCACCTGTACATTAAACAAAATGGAATTACCATTATTTTTATTGGCGTTTGTGTTGTTTTGGAAATGTAAGTTCAATTGCTTTTGGTATCACAACAACTGCCTTAATATTTTTAATTTAGTTAAAAATGAGTTACACAGGTAAGGTAAGGTACCAGTATACCGGAGTACAATTAGGATGTTTCCACAAACCGTCATATGGTAATGAAATTAAAAAGCTATTCGTATTCTTGACATATCGTAATGAAGTCATAAACAAACCATGAACCTACAGATTTGAATGACTGCCACGGATTCTGGGCCCATACACTTCCTGAATAATTAATTTAATCACTTAGGCTTATTACACTATACATTATAAATATTCATATATATAGAATATTTATATGGAATAGATATTTACATTATCTATTCCAATCCAAGAAGAGTCCAAATAACTTTTGAGTAAGGACTAAGAACAGCAAATATCAATTGAAACTTTTAAAATTTGCTTCATCCTTTTTGACAAATAAAAATTCTGGATTAATTACTGCAAACGATCAGGGTTAATTGAGCCAAGACAATTAATTGACAAAGAGATTCTATAATTAGGATGGCGTATTTCTGTGCTCCTTCTTTTCCTTTAGGCCATCTTTAGTTCAATCATTATTATCAGAAAATTGAAATTGTACGCAGGTGAAAATATGTTTGCTGGATTGTAGGTGTGTTCTTTCACACTACAACAGAGCGACGGATCGACGTGATCTGGGGCATAGAGATAGTTTATGGGCCGGAGAGTACTTTTTATAGCATAAGGTATTTTTTTAACTCTGAAAAATGCATGGTTCCTGTAAGATAGGAAAGGGAATTTCACGCGGACGAAGCCACAGGCAAAGCCTTAGCGTTTCAGCGATTGTTACCAAACTATGCCGCAAAATTATTTCTATTGTTGGTCACAATATGTTGCGGGGGTTGTGGCCTAGGATTACGATTGAAACACACTGTATATGCCTGTCTAACACAGACAAAAAATAAAAAATAGATTTTGGCACATAGAGATTCAATTATGATACAAACACTCTACTTATATACGGAATTGGCAAACTTAACCTAGTACTTGCTGTCTGACACCAACTTGGACGTAATTAATTAATGCCAGCCTGTAGGGACGCCTACCGAAATTTAATTAAAAACGGCTTATTTATTATGGACGGAGCGCTCCGTTTATTGGCGCCATTCTCCATAATTTATTTTATACAGAAACAATGTAGGTGAACATGTATGTTTAGTTCATTGAACATTTCACCAGTTTAAGGATGGTCATAATGGCGTACAAATTTCTAGAATGCCAGGGTTTTGCACACAGTACTTTGCAAAACTATTGTTATTCTTTGACTTGTTGGACGTAATCATAAATTGGACACAGCTCTAACAGGACAAAAGGTACCTATACCAATACAAAAGGCGAAACAAGAAAAACTCTTCACATATTCGAGATAGATGACATCGATACTGAAAAATTACTTACTGTATATATATTAATGCTATAATATGTAATGTAAGTAGTTTGTAAATATGAGATTTCCACTTATTTGTAGTACCTATACACACTTTGTTTGCCTCATATAATGTACACCCCATTAGAATAACTATTGATGTTGTAATATAATATAGTCCAATGTTATTTTTTATTGCAATTGTATGTGTGTATATATAATTTAAGTATAATACTTTGCAAAATAGCAATACGTAAACTCAATGCTACAGTCATTATTGATTGTTATAAATAGTTTATAATTCCAGGAAAACCTAGTTGATTTAATTTAAACAACAACATTACAACATGTCGCAAGGGGGCACTGGGTTGGTGACCCGTATTGCTGGGCGCTCCTCCACCAGGCTTTTATGATTCAAGCATTGATTCAAGCATTCATGCTTGAATCTTAGATCATATACACACTAGATAGAGCATCGCCCTACATCCGCCACAATAAGAACAGCCCAACTTCTACAGGGTTGTGTGCGTTATAGCGTTGTACTGCGTACAGGGCTGCCAGGTATTGACGACTCTTCCAATTAATTTGGGAACTGGTCCAGTTACTTTTAAGTGTCTGTGTTTGTAATTGTTATCTCTAGTACAGTTTTGATGCGATTGGTTTGACTAGGAAATACTTAATTGTCTGTTAAATAGATCCAAATTTACAACTCACAGCTATTATAGCAATCGGATGTTCGTCTCGACTATTCTTAGTTATGAATATGGGTACTCTGTTTGATAACAATCGTACCGTATCATTGGTATTGTGGTATTGTATAGAAAGCCGCCCACTAAGCTGTTCCGCTTTGTCATGATCTACGGCGTCACTCACCAGTCCCAGTGATATCAAAACAATTGCAAAGTTCATTCCACACGAAAAAGATTGCTTTGTATTTAAATTTGTATTTAAATTTGAAAGTGCTCACTTACTAACAGTCATTGCGAAGAGTTATTTTATGTACGTTATGAAGGTAGCCAAACAGAAATCCAGTTATGGAAGTTGCCAATCAGAATGCAAGTTTAGTATCACTTGTTTTAAAGGTAAAGGGAAACATAGCCACCACGCTTGAGAATTCTTTTTAATGTTCGACTTATATTAGTTTGACTGTAAACGTCCGAGTTCAATTTTTTTCATCAACTTCCAGCTGCCACGAGCATGCGTTGCTACCAGTGCGTAGCGGAGCAGACCTACACCGCAGTGGACCCCAGGTGCGAGCACTTCGACGGGAGCGAGAGGTTCATAGTCGACTGTCCAAGATCCAGCATGTGTTATAAGAAAGCAACGGCGCTGGAGCTGAGTGATGGAAGTGAGTAGTTTCATTGGCATACAGTAAGTTGCTGTTAGCAGATAAAAGGCCGGAGGATTTCAGACACTGCAGCGCTGTTTTCGGGCGGCGTGCGTGTCGGATTCCGAACTCGGATATTTGCACATCTAGAAACACGGGAGGTCTACTGCCTCCTGGTGTATGAACCCCGTCGTTGCCCCTATATCGTATGTACAGCGTCACCGAGCAGGGAAAACTTTACCTCACTTCACCTCTGTAATGCAGAAGGCCCATCTGATAGTTGTAAACAAAAAAGAAAACGGACGTGCAATGGTCAAGTCAGATCGATAGCTGCTGCCTATCTAGCAGAGAAATAGGCCTGGCCACGTCGACGAGAAGAATAACTGTAGGAAATTGTTGAGCGCGTGCCACGAGTCGGTCGTGGTGCGATTTACGGAATGCCAGACAGAGTTCGAGGCCAAAGGGTAAGTAAGGGCAGGCATTTTTCATTTACATGCACTTATGTCCATCAAACCTGTATAGCATGTACACTGAAGTCACTCCAGAGACTAATTTCGTACACTTATTAAAGCACACCATGTCATCGTATGCCAGAACTAATTTAAAGGCAAAGAAGGAGTGAATAATACAAAGATGAGTAGTGAAAATAGGGTACAATTGAGAGCGATCGGTCTCATCAATGATGATTGCATCGAAGTTAGTAAACGTGCCAAGTTGTATGAACGTACGACCTACACCTACATTCACCAATTAACTAACAGGTTTGACTACTGATAATTCGCTCGAGGTCGACAGAATAAATTATATAAATTTGATTTTCTTTTATTCCTCCGACTCACTATCTGGATTCAATACGTAATGCAAGGCAAGAAGCAATCATGGATTAACATATCACGTGTTATTTATGCAATAATTTTAGGATTCCGTTTGAACTTATAGGCACAGAACTGTAAAAAGAACCGAGCCCGATAATTTTTATAATAATATAATGTTTGTAGATCTGTACATTTACTAAATCATATGAATGCTTCCAACCGTCATCCAGTTCCGCAGTATCAACAAATGTTCGGTACAAATATTACTAGGATACTGGTAGATAGATAGACACATTAACTCTTTATTGTACACCAACGGAAAATAAATACAAACAGTAAAACTTAGAAGGTACAAAAAGCGGTCTTATCGCTAAAAGCGATTTCTTCCAGACAATCTAGTGGTGAGGAGTTATAGGAAATAGCTTTATAAAGGTAGCGTGCACGAAAAATTTAAAGTAGTTCTCGATTAAATTTAATCAAAAACTTTTTATAGATAACGAGAAAAGCACAAGTGGGAGAAGAAGAATAGAGAAGAGGAAATTCAGGAAATATAATATTAAGGTTAAAGTTGACGGTAATGGGCTGGTATGGAATATTATGAAATCTTTAAAAATCCTGGGAGCCAAAATAATTAATGTTGTCAAATGATTAGATGTAGAGAACCTACGTACGGAACAACTGTCAACCAATCAAGCTACAAGATATGCCTGAGTAGCATTATTATATTCGTTACTTAGATATTTGCTGTTTCTAATAGTAAACTTGTGATTAGGTAGGCCATAAACACATTTACATTCAAAATACAATAAAGTGAATTTTGTGAAACTAAGTTCGCAATCGATTGTTACATGAATAAACTACGTATAATTTTTTATCGAAAGGCGTTTTAAATTAGAATGCGTTGGTATAATTTCCTTTCACATACATTTATATGTGGTCTATAATTCCGTAGGTAGATTTTATATAGAAGGAATGCTCAAATCGGTATAGGGTGACGAAACTACTGTATATGGCTTAATGTGTCGCCCGAACAGTGTGGCGGCCTGTGACACACTTAGCGAATGCTTTTTAAGGCAACATGGAAACATATGGACAACTAGTATATTTTAGAAATAAAATCATTACCGATTGGATATTGATAGCGACTCCTGTATATTTGTTGCTAGAAAACAGGAACGCACTGACGGGGTTATACGTTAGCTAATCCGCGAGTGTTACAAATAGCCTCACAAACTTTCACATTTAAATATAGGAGGATAGGTAGTTCCCATTCCAACGAGCAAATAGAAAGGATGCATCACATCACTTATGAGTGAATATCGCCATCAAGATAATTGTGACGTGCAAATTTGGTATCTGTATTTTGGGTGACACTGAAATAAGATTTCATAAAAGAGATGTTAGTTAATTCTATAAACATCTACTAAACTCTTTTAATTGACGTCTCCGTGGCACATTGGTTAGTTGACGCTAGCTGACGAGCTGTGGGTCCCGGGTTTGATTCCCGGCCGGGGCAAACTGCACCAAAGGGAATCTTTGTCCGGCCGTGTGAGTAAACGTTTATATATTTTTTTAAAACGATGAAGATACGAAGATGGAATCAGGACAGTCAGAAAAACCTTTGTTAGGACAAAAAATAATAATCGACATTCAAACCCATCGAAATAATAAGTCTCATAGCATCCTTTGTTCAAGTAAGTAGATTTACCGTCACTATTAAATATACCAGTACTGTCTAACCGCCCAAAAACCAACCCACTGTCATAGGCGACTAGCCGGCGCCTGCGAGTTCCATGTAAGATAACAAAATGACCAACTAAGTGTTTTCATTAAATAGTTGCATATGGTATTAATTACAGTCGCGGCTGCCTTCGCCAATATGTGTCTCGCGGTAGCGTAAAAGGCGCCAAATCGAGGTCAAAAGTAACGTCTCGATCCGGTGACGTCACTGAATTAAGTGAACCGAATTTTTAAACTCGAAGCGCAGTATAACCACAAGTTTGATGACTTTTTCTGTCTGTGGCTCTTAGCTCCCAAAGAAACTCTTCTCCAATTTGAATAAGTAGGTACTTTTTTGTTTATATGTATACAAATTACTCACAATGGAGTTCGATTCTAAATGAAAACCATAGGTGTGCACATGAAAATATAATTAGGTGTTAAAATGAACTTCCTCTTTTGATACCCGATAAATACTTCCATGGCATCCGATGAATCACTAGGTATGCATTTAAAGTGCGAATACCTCGTATTAAAATGAATCAATATTTATGACTTATTTGTCCCTATCCGGGTTCGATCCCCGGCCGGCGCAAACATTTATTTGGCAGATTAATATTTGTACTCGGGTCTTGGGCCTTAAATTGTAATGTTTTTTGTGTGTCCGCCACCAGCAGCACATGGAATCCTAGTGCGGGGGTGTAAGTGTGCAAGCGTTTATTTATATGTATATTATTATAAGATTTATATTATTAGTCTTGTCAACACAGTATAATACTAACACATTCTTTTGTTCATAAATATTCCTCAGTTATGTTTGAGAACAGACCCGAGATACAATGGGTCGCTAAATGGTCACCAAGGACTACCTACCCAAGGACCTACTCTCAAATACGCAATCAAAAATTCATTGATGTAATTCTAATAACGTTTCAGTAACATCCAAGAGCTACCACCGCGGGTGCGCCGCTCAGACGGTGAACGGCGACCAGAAGAAGATCAACGGCAAATGGCAGCAGGTGCACGATATTCACGAGGTGTACGCGGAGGGCTGCCAACCGGACGCCACCGACGCGGACCGCATCACCAAGACGTTGCACTGCTACTGCCGCGGCGAATTGTGCAACGGATCTAGGAATACTCGGACGCACTTCAGCACAATCCTATTAGTTATTATCGCGTTTAGTACTATAGCTTTGACATTCCGTCCTTAGATTTGTATCTGAGGCGTATAAAAGACAATTAGTCCAACGCTGTCCTCAAAGTATATTCTGTTAGCTATCTAGAAAAAAATGGCTTAGTTGATAAAAGTAAATTATGAAGTCATTCCTTAGATTAACTGACAGTTATTGACAGTATTTGACAGTTGACTGTTCTGTTACGACATTATTTTTAAACGTGTGCATGCTGGGACGCTACAGACGCGCACCGCATTGCAAGATCTATAGAAGAAAATAATATTTTTATATACATAACTATATAATAGCCTGATCGAGTTTGGATATTAGGTATTTCTGGGAATTAAGGTTTATGTAACAGGAATGTCCGATTACGTCCCTGAATATACTTTTCTGTTTGCCTTACTAAGTACCATGTATCTACACGTTTCTAGATTATTTAATTTAATATACGTATTTTGCTCTTTTAACTTTTGAATATTTATGTAAATGAAGATGTTGTTGCAATACTTTTCCGCCCACTTATTAGAACACAGTACATACAATTAGATATTGTCAATATTATAAGATATTTAATTTAATTTTATCAATGTTTATAGCTGAGTAAGACGCTAATGTTTACATTAGCATCTAGTATCTTTAGCACTAAAGTTTTCAGCACCGAGGTATGCCATGTTATTCATTAATTATTATAGTATCATTATATGTCTGTAAAAATAATGGGCACCGCTTAGTTGATTATAGTTAATAGTTAAACAGTTTTGTAAATAATAGGTAGTATACGTTTAGCATGTGATTGTCAGAGTTGTTCCCGTCATTGTGGCCTCGTCGTTGGATTCAAATTCCATGTATGATTTAATTTAGTTCCATTCAAACTCTTTACAATATTGTGTGTTAGAGAGGAAAGTGCCAATGTATGTTTCGTACAAAGTTAGGAGAGTTCATGGATGGCAAAGGAAAAAAAACTACAAAAATCAAATTTAACTTTTCCTTTAGTTTGCCGTATGGTATTGCTTTCCAGAATATGAACCTTAAGAGACTATCGATTGGTGTAATATACAGATGTGTTTGTTTTTTACAAAATCATCCGGGTCGGTTTGGTCACCGATTGCTTATCTCAAGTTAAAAAAGGTTAGCAAAAATGCAACAATGCAGTTTTAGAATTTATCTAAATCGGCCCACTACTTACTTACTTTCTTACTTTCAGCATTTTTTGATATTCCTCGTAGTTTCGGATTTGACCTACTAAGCGCACTCGAATAATTCACCCTGTATATAAGTTACACGGCTGATGACAGTACTAACAGGATTACAAACTAACGTTAATTTTATAATACTCACATGCAAGTCATATTTAATGTCATAGATGTAAGAAACTCTGTACAAATGTGAATTTCCAAAGAATTAATGAGAATAACTTATGCTTTAAGTTATTGATTCTAGTCTTAGTATTTGAATTCTTTGTAAATATACGACACATTATTATTAAGCAAAATGTAATTAAAATTTCATATATCACAATACAATTGGTAATTTTATACTTTTATTTATTTTATACTAAAAGTGCTCGCGACTAAGCCCGCAGTAAATTTCGATGTAATTGCAGAATACTTTAAACAATGAACAAAGAAAGTTCACTGAGTCTAATGTATTTTTTTTTTTTCGAATGGACAGTTGCTGTTGGCCCTACTGGCCTTTACAGCGTCACCGAACAGGGTGGCGAGCTAT
>DWLO01001655.1:0-14345 GCA_018245335.1 Dalla quadristriga | reverse complement strand
AGACCCGAGTACAAACATTTATCTGCCAAATAAATGTTTGCCCCGGCCGGGGATCGAGCCCGGGACCCACGGTTCGTCAGTCAGGTTCACTAACCAACGCGCCACCGAGTCGTCGATTTATCGTTATTAAACATTTTAGGTTTCATCAATTGTTAAACTCAAGGGACAACAGAGACAACAGATCAATGACATTGGTATGTAGTAATTTCATCTGGTGATATTACAAAAAGATTTTCTATACTTATATAAAAACTAAATGAAAACTTTATAATCTACACTCCAGCAGGGTCACATTCAAACGTTTCTCTATTTTTAATAATAACAAATATATAAACTATTTCATAATTTTAGTTGTACGACACTTGCGTACGCCTCTAAGCCACCACACCATCGCGCTGATTATTAAGTTTGTTTTAATCATAAAAGAATTTTTTTATATCAATATATAAAAGCTACAATATTTACCTTTACATCTTTTAGCTTTGAAAGAATTTCCAGACCGAACCCATCTGCTTGCCCCCTTTGACCATTTCCACCATTCATGTAATTGCCCAGAGTTAATATTATGGCGAACAACTGCTTCAGAGGTTCACTTGTCATAAGAAACTAAAAAAATATATACGTAAAAATATAATAATTATTTTGAAATCTTTAATTTAATTTTGTTTCTTATCAGTCATACCTCGCATGTATGTTTCAAATTATCCAACTTGTGCATTGTTGTATTAACACTATCTTCAAAGTCAGCTTGAAACATGAAGCACGAGATTCGCTCAGCGAAATTTGGTATTCCCGACAAATCGTGCAGAAATGATTCAGGTTTATCTAAAGGGACATCGGCCTTGCTCTTCATGTGCTCTTTTATTAAAGCCAATTCTTCTTCAGTTGCGCGCTGTAATAGGGTTTCTATTGTATATTTGACATTAACGGTGCCAGTCATGTATAGCTGCTGTAAATTATTAATACAATTATATACCTTACCAACTCATAAATTTGTTGTAAGGCTTCCAAACTCACAACAGATGTGTCAAAGTTATAAATGGCATTTTCAATTTCCGAAAATTCTACATGCAAGCTTTGGGCGAGAATTCCGACGTTCTGAGATCTTTTGCTGTCTAATATCTTGATTGGTTGAATTTTTGTCTTCACTGCTACCTTTTTCTTCACAGGGGCTTTAACTACTTGTCTAGAAAATAAATCTGTAAATTCATCTATGTTGTCCAAATTTGTCTCTTCGATTTCAAGCCACAAAGGTTTTAATTTAGACGCGTCTGCTTCTCCTTTATTTGTTGGTAGTAATGGTGCTGCTAGTATTCGAGTCCAATATAATGGTTTCATTGGGGCTGCCGGTTTGACCGGGGTTTTTCTTAAAGCTGAAATCATAAATAGTCTGATACTTAAAAATCTACTTGTTAGTAATTATTGTAGATCATAGATCGAGTCATTTAAGAACAAAGATATTGTAAATATACTCACTAGCTCTTTGCATATTCCAGCCGCCAACTGGTGGCGCCGGAAACGGAACTGGCCCCGAGTTAGGTAGATTGGCAGGTGGGGGTGGTATAAATTGATTAGCGCCAAGCATCGGGGGAGGAGGAGGGCCTATCCCGGGTATTGGTGGAGGCGGTGGACCCATTCCTGGGACCAGAGGTGGCCCCATTCCTGGCATAGGAGGTGGCGGAGGCCCCATTCCTGGCATGGGCGGAGGTGGCGGCCCCATTCCAGGCATTGGTGGAGGCGGTGGGCCCATTCCTGGCATTGGAGGTGGCGGGGGTCCCATTCCTGGCATGGGTGGCGGAGGTGGCCCTCTTCCTGGCATTGGCGGCGGCGGAGGACCCATTCCTGGCATAGGAGATGGGGGAAAATCCATTCCTGGCATAGGAGGTGGGGGAGGTCCCATTCCTGGCATAGGCGGTGGCGGAGGCGGTGGAGGTAGGGATGAACCCATACTGGGCGGTGGTGGTGGAGGCAGTGCCATGTCTGGAGTAGAAGAATGTAAAGGACCAACATTTACCAATTGGCGATCATTTTTTTCAATTATCTGTAAAGGTTCTAATTGCAGTTTTGTGGATGAAGAAAGTTCTGGGTCTGTTATAAAAACTGTCTCGGCTTCAGGTTTGCTACTTAAAATGAGATTAGATTCAGGTTTACTTAAAGGTGATGTTAAGCCTTGACAAGCTAAATTCACATTTTCATCAAAAGTCCCAGGCATTGGAGGCGGAAGAGGCGGCATCCCAGGCAGAGGAGGGGGCGGGGGCAGTGACTGTTGACATACCAATAGGGGCTCACACTTGACTGGTACAGAAACTGACTCAAAATTTTTGTCCGCTGATATTACTCCTGGTTCAACATGGTTCTGATGAAGAGAAGTATATATTTGTTCAGGTTCAGCAAGTTTCCAATCATTTGACTCTGAAATATTTACAGATTCATTTGATGACGGAGACTGAGTAGCCTTAGATGATGGAACAATCTTATTGTCGTTCTTGCAATACAAAACTTGAGTAGCTGAATTACAATTATTAGTTAAATTGTTTAACATTACAGTATCTGTGCTAATTTCATTTACAAAATTTTCTATGGGAGAGGTTATTATTTCGTTAGTAGTGCTAAGGAAAGAAGCATCTGATGAGCTGTCGTAATTTGAATTGAATTCTCCAGAGCTTTTTGTAATGTCACTTTTCCTTTCACTGTCTTGTGAATCTTTAATTAATTTAATTTCACCTACTTCCACATTGCTTTCTGTTGATTCTTCTTTCCGAAATTGTTTATTGATATCTCTACTCTTATTTAACTTACAATAATTTTCAATTTTTTCAGATCTAACTTCATTTGTACATTCCACGCTTTTATTATTTACTTCTTCATTTTGGGTAAATCTACTCAATTCTAAACTAGTATCAGCAATAACATTTGTTCTTAAAGGGACATCATATTTAGATGCATTTATCACAGGTTTATTAGTCAAATTATCTAGTTCTTGCACAATGTCAAATGTTTGCACCTCTTGGTTTACCAACTCCAGTTTGCCATTACTTTGCACATCTCTTTGTGTTGAGACAAAATTTTTGTATACATTCTGATTAGTCTCAAAGTGGTTTAATCTGTATTGTTCCAATTGGTTTTCTAAATCTTGGAGTTTTTTTTTTAAATCTGTTATAACAGATTTGGCTTCCACAATGTCATGTATTTCGTTGTTATTATTTTTATTAGAGGTCTGATTATCATCAGATTTATAAATGGTCTGGTCTTGTTTCATTTGGTGAAAAGTATCTTTATCAGGTGGCCATAAAGAGGTGTGTAATTTTCCAGGTGTTATTGGCTGTGCAGTGGGCACGTCCATATGGGCCCAGTAATACATTAGATTAGGCTGAAAGTAAAATAAACACTTCATTAAATTAATGTACCTACCATAATGAAAATTAGATCCCTTTCTTCCAAACTTGAAACTCTAATATCATCAATGGGCTGGACTTGGGACTCTTCTGGACATAATAATAGTGAGATGTTTTTTACTTGTTTTATTGTTTTTAAAGCTAGTTACTACTACGTATATACTCAAAATAATGGTATTTCAGAAAAATATGACCAACATCGGATAAGATCTAAAAAGTTATATATTGTGTACATTTCAGCCAAAGCAAATTATCAAAAATGTATAGAAGCTGGGAACACCTACGAATAGCAGTAACTGATGTGTCAAAATTATAATCATTGTTTGTAGATAAAATTATACTCTGATACCACCCCTCAATTGTCTATTACGAGATAGCTACAAAAATCAGTAGGTAGTCTATTAAAAGCCATTATTATTGCTCCCATAATGCTCATTTTTTAATTACAGTAAACTTGCCCAAGTCTTTCATGCAACCTACAGCCTGTGATCTTTTAAGACAAGTCAAGATTTTATAAAGAGCATCGGTAATACAGGAATATATACCGTAACAGTCCATAAGCTACTGTAGACGCCAAGACAACCTTCGCAATGGAATTTATGACAGACGGGTTAGATGGATTCTTTTAACTCTTTTTAAAATTGTCTAATTTAACTAACCTTAAAAACTTGCTCTGTAGGGGCATCCTTATCAGGTATCTGCCGCAAAACGCCAGCAGCAAGTAGGTAGGTGCAATACTGAACTCCTATTGTTTTCAGATCTTGTGCATTCAACACGTTTTTTACTTGATTGTTATCGGCGAATGATGACGAAAACCAGTTTAGAAGCATTTGACCTGAAAATAAATGATCTTTAATTCACAAACACGTGATAAAGAGAGACAAGGAAGCTGACAATCATTTCAATTATCATTAATTTACTCAAAAGAAGAAAATAAAGAAGTGAATTTCCAAAACAAAAATGACATTTGATTCAAATAAATAATTTTGATTGACATAAAATTGACGGAAAGCGGCCGCTAGGTTCCTTGCTTGTCTGACGTCTGACATATCATTATTTTTATTTAAAATTAATGCTTCAAATAAAGCCAAAGCTTCTAATATTACAGGATTTACAGGCTACCTATGTAGGATCCATTCTCATGAATCATTTGCATGAGATTGGTTTGGGCATGGCTTAGCTTGATCATGAGATTCTAGACTGGAGAAAAAAAAATGTGTTCCTCGATAAATCAGCTCCTCAGTGGACTGACAAAGTATTTATTTTTAGATAGGTATTTTCTCCAGCCTGTATGTGAAAAACGCCCCGTTATATATCTGAAATTCCAATAAAATTATCTCTAAACTATTTACTAAGCTCTCGGGTTATTTGTTTGAGAGTTCGAGTGTGTTGTCCGTATATGTTACTTGCGGAGTGTACCCGATAATCCTCGGACGTTATTTTGAATGGGGAAATTTGTACCTATCTACCTATTTTCTTTCCACCCCCATGGATACTGCCCCAACAAGTTCCTATACAAAAATTATTAAACTACGTATGCAATCTACCTAATAAACTTATAAGATTTTGTTTCGCGTTTGCCCCCAGAACCATCCCAGAAAGACTGGGTTCTCTCTCCAGTGCTGTTAAAAATAACGTTCTCTTACGATCTCCGAGGGATTAAAGAGTTTGATCGACGATATTCAACTTTATGTTGAAATATATCTTAATTTAATCACACTTTGTCACACACGGCTCTACTTCTTCTCCTTCCTAACCGTAGATAATATCAATAAATATTTTTTCCTTTTTTCAGCTGATGGCTGATATGATTGGCAATGTTGGCACTGATGGGTGCGTCGTCAATGCGTCGCCCGCCCCGAACAAGTACTCGTTTTGTGCCTTTTAAAGTTAAATAATCAACATCTCAAAGAGGAATATTCATCGACTTGGAGAGGCACAGACACCCAGCCATTGAGCACCATAACGAGTTTAACGTGTCCTGTTGACATGGACCTAGACCTTTTAGACGAGATGTGCGATATGCAATGGAACGATAACGACAGTAGCTAATTAGCAGATCAAATAGTTACTCGGAACACTCCCTATGGTCCAGCAGTGATTTGACTAAGACATTACTACTAGCCACTTTGTCTAGCCACTAGCCAACCAGTATTATTTGCTGACGAAACATTTGCTGCTATTTTTTTTTTACTGACCAATAATAATTTGCTGCCAAAACTTTCGAACGACTCGCTATTATGTATTCTTATTATAATGTATTTCGTGCTAGACTTTACAGCTGTTGAAACCCAGCTTATACTAGGTATGGTCACTGTTGGTAGGTCCACCACTAATGGTAATAATAACAGACATATATTATTAGTTCCATGGTAACAGTTAAATATCTGTTGCATTGAGCGAGGCAAGTACCGCAATATTATACCTTGCATTGCACACAGTAGTTAGCGCAAAGAAATGGAATCCTAATATAGTTATATAATTACCTCGGAGTCGGACATGACTGTAGTAAGTGACCTACTACAAAACACAGAGTAAGGCGCTACCATGAACCTCTACTAGTCAAGCACCTAGTTTTTAACAGATACGTATACTTATTTGGTGCATCTATGGTGTGTTGGTACTTACTCGGTAATGATTTATCTTGCTTATGAGTGTTTAACACTACAAATAAAGGTTTAACATCACTATTGTTGATATATATTTTAGTATACACTTTGCCTAACCTAAAATCGCATTGAGTTATGATTTGGTGATATTTATTACTGAGAGTCACAATTGTAAAGCGATACCACTGCTTTGTCGTATCAACAGTTATTATGAGTTTCTTCTTTGGCACATACAGTACAAGAGAACAGTTGTTGACGCGTTTGAACCCGGTAACTTTTTCGCTTTTCCCGTCGCTTTTCCCTTCGTTTGTGGAGTTGGTATCAAAGTAGGCCACTCTGCACTCGTCAGTGTGGACGCCAAGTATAGTTACAATGTCTCGTATTCCTCTTTTAGTAGTCCGATTCTTGCTAAATAACTTTACATAATTGAACTGTGCCACTGAGGTACTAGTAAAGTTAACACGGTTTATTGGATACTGCATTTTGGATGAGAGAAAAAGCTATTAAACAGTATTTACATGCCACTCATGTATACACTACACTACACTTGCTTGCCGTTTGTATCGCGATCAAAGGTAGATAAGACACGGGCATTTTATCTATGTTTAATTTGTTAATAAAAGATAAATTTTTTATCAGTGTGTGCACTTCTTCTCTGAATGCCTTCTCTGTCTTTCCTTCTATTTATATATCTCTTTTTTCTGTCTATAATGTATAATTTTTTCTTCTGTGGTCCTGTGTTGTTTGTGTATGATATTTGGGTTTAGTTATGTATCCCTTGCATGAAGATTGCGTACATAACCAGGAAATTTTTATGTATACCGCTACCCTTCCCTCTTCCATATGAGTTCTCCATGCTTAAGGTTGTCTGGAAGAGGTCGCCCCTAGCGATAAAACCACCTATTGAATGTGCTGTTATTACTGAATTTGTTTATTCTGTCCTGGTGTACAATAAAGTGTTTTTGTATTGAATTGTATTGCATTTACCTACTTGCAGGAGCCACAGAAATTCAGTTTGTGAAAAACCGTGTTGTTAAAATTCCGCGCTTTTTTCCGTTACTAGAAGTTAAATCAGATTATAAAAAAAGATAAAATTAAACAAAATATCCAAACCTTCAAATTTTTCGTATAGTTGAAAATCCAATTTTTGGGGCACAAATTTTGGGCGGGTCACCCTGTTTTCGGTAAGTTGGTCAAGTGTCAGCGATGCCACTTTCCTCAGCACATTGGACTCGGAAACTGGTGTATCACTTAAGCTTGCAGGCCGCCGATCCTGTTCTGAAATGCAGATTAAATAATTCTTAATCATCATCAACCTATCGCGTTAAGTTATTGGTTGTGTCAAGTGTGGGGTGTGTAAAGGGCGAGCTGAATAGCTGGGCAAGACAGATTTGCATGCATAATACCCCTTTGAGGACATCATGGATAACGCCCAGACATACACACACACAGGCATACCCGTGTCATAACGATGCGAGTGATATTTGGTGGATTGTTATGAATGCGGTATGATATTTAATTTTTGAAACTCACATATCTGACATGTCATAACATCGAAAAATGACCCGTAATTTTTATCTCCGACCTCGGAAAATTTGAAAGTATGATGTCTGAAGTTCTAGTTTGAAGTTAAGGCAATTAGACGATACATTCATTAATAAAAACTCATAGGGATCGAATGTAGTTTAGTAAAATGACGCCAGCTAGATTGACTCTACCATTAAATTGAAAGTTTCGAATTCAAAAGCAGTAAATGCAAATGATGTAGGTCAGGATTAAGTGCTTGTTTGTTATTGTGTTGTTGCACGATTGTTGGTAAAGCATGTACGCAAAGTGAGCAAATCTAGGCGAACTGTGACTGCTTGCCGTGTTTACTTAGTGGCTATAGGTATATGCAGCATCCGTTTACATTTTCGTACTGATAACATGTAAGTATTTGTGTCAAGCGTTATCAATTTATCTAAGTATCGAAAACAGATCGTACCGACTATACCTATCTACGTGCTGTTCTGGTTTTTACTCAAATAAGATGCGTAGCGTGCGGCTCACCCCGCAAAAAATCCCTTATTGATCCCCTAGGAACCGTGCATTTATCTAGGATAAAGAGTAGCCTGACTGTCTTGAAGACTGTCTTGCCCATAAGCTTTCTCTATGCAAATAATTATAATCGGTGTTTCGCTCTGTTGCAACGTGAAAGAAGGACCAACCAACAAACATACTTTCACATTTATAATATTAGATATACCATCGTCAATTCGCTACGACTGTCATATTTGATAAATGAGAAGAGTTGAGCTCCCTAATAATTAATAAAAAGTTCATCTCAGCTAATCTTATCTGCGGTTGAGAACATTATGTAGCACTCTATGGTACATAAACAGGATATCTCAAGCTTTTTTTTCAAGGTAATAAATAAGGCGAGTAATAAATATATGCACGTTATTTCGAATAGAGGTAGGTGCCTGAGGTCGTGTTCTGAGTGTGGTATGACTGGTATGTAAAAGTGCAGTAGTGGTAGTAATAATAGTAGAGAATTATTGCTCTACTTACGTTTTAATGTCTGAAGTAGCAAACGAGTATACAGTGGTCTTAAAATGGTGAGTTACCCTCATTGAAAAATCTCGAATAGGACTGTAGGTCTAGTCCAACTTATTAAAAGACCCTAAACTAAACATATTTTTGTGTACCACGACTGCCATAATATATAGATTCATATATCTTCACAAAGTATTTCGTCAGAATTTTTTCAAGACTCGCATGACAATTATTGGTACTTTTTGTTTCATATTTATGAACTTCATTTTACGAGCTATATTTAGGCCAGTAAACAAGACGAGTCTATCAGACTCTACACAACTTACCGTCTAGTATAGTGAGAGATGGTTCACAGGTAGTTACAGGAGGTAGTTCAACTTTCCGGTGCTTGGACAGAGTAAACGAAGTTTGTCCCGGGCACGCTTTCAACCGGTTATCCAGGAACTCATGATTGCATTCGTTAGCGGCACGTTCGGAGGGCTCCTCTTTTAATCTGGAAATTATAGCGCCCATTCCCCTTTCACTATCATCTCTGTCACTGTCGTCGAGAGTGTCAGTTTTCAATTCTTTTTCGTCCGTGTTGTGTAGCAACAACAAGGAGGCGGCATCGTCGTGAGGCATGTCTGGTCGCGCGAGCGTGCGCTGCGCGGGCTGCGCGGGCGCATCTGCCGGCGGGGCGGGAGTGCGCGGGGGCTCGTCGTGCGCGCTGTCGCTCTCCGCGGAGTAGTAACACAGGTTGAGCTCGACGGCGAGAGGCGTGAGGGGGTCCGTGAACACTGACTCGGAGGTGGAGCCGTCGGCGGGCGAGGCGAGCTGCGGCGGCGCGGCGGGCGACTGGTCGCGGGTCGGCGACCGCGCCGCGGGCTGCGACCACCTGGTCACCGTTACCTCCGACTGCACGCTCGCCGACTCGCCCCTCTCGGCCCCCTCGCCTCGCCCTTCCCATGTTTTGAACACGCACTCTACCATATCGTTATCGGATGCCTCGATCAATTCATTGTTATCGGAATCTGGCGTTTTATCGTACTCTCTGTCGGGCGTCTCTCGTTTCAAGTTGCTCTTTTTCCTCGAATGTTTTTTGCTTTCCCTCCCTGGCCCCTTTTTGTTCAGGTTCCTCATGAAGTGTTTACCTTTCGACGGCGATTTTCCACCCTTGCTTTGCTTTTCATTTGCTTGAATATTTCCCATTTTGAACACTTCCTATTTTATAACTGCTTATTGTTAATTATGAATGTTAAAGATATAAAGTTATTAACTAACACTATACTTTAATAGGAGTTAAGTATAAAATCTAATAAAGAGTATCGGATTCACAGCCCTTCAGTCTGTTCGCTGTATGCGTTAGGGTTAGTACATGCGCAGTAGTGCTATCAAAATAAATCAATATTTGTCGGGGAAATTTTTGTTAATCTGTTGAGTATTATACAAATTGGCAAATCAAAGCCTTCATAAATTCCAGATAATATCAATCTGGAGTTTAATAAAGCACGTTTTATTCTAACTTCTTTAAGTAAATTTTTTGGAAAATATTTTTTCACTACAATTTTCAGTGTACAACACCTGCTGTGAGTTATTTTCACGCTGCATCAGTAGATGGCGTAGCACTTTATCCTTTTTTGTACTTTATATTACAAAAGGACTAAAAGACGGACTTAATGCTATAATCATTCTCTGCCAGGCGACTTTAGGACAGTGAGACAACAACGAAGGTGGTATATTAAAAAGAAGAAAAAATATTAATAAAATACGATTTGATAAATTGATTAAATTCCCATCAACTTGATTTAGGTAGTGGTTTTACACGGTGCGATTTGCACGTTCATTTTACAAGCTATGTAGAGCTTACGTTTGCTATAAGTTGTTCTAATAAGAATAAAGTCAGTTTAATGTATAGCTGGCTACCTCGAGCTAAAAACCATCAGCAACCCGCGCTCTAGGCTCTAGGGGTGCAGTTGGTAGCCATCCACTAAGTTCTTAGCCCGCTTAATTAAAAAACTCTAAAACGACTTAACGATTACATAAAGATAATGACCAGGACTGTCTGCTTAAAGCGCCCTCCAAAGAACTGTAGATCACTGTAGATATGTTATCATTTTGCCACTTGGTCCGTAGCTGGACCTTTCCAACTATGTCCGAGATTGCTTGCCACACTAACCGCGGGGATGTGAGCGCCGTGAGACACGTACCTACTTTTATAGTTTTTTTAATGAAACCTCAGTCCCCGGCGTGGAATCAAAGATTCTCTCTGGAACTATTATGGAACCTAATCCATAATTGCCCTGGCGATGGACCTATATTATAGAGAATGCTAGTTTGGATAGGGTAGGTATGTAGCATTTCTGAGCGATTTATTTGGGAACATAACTAGTATAATGTGGACAATTTGAACGGTGAAGAAATGAAAGGAAAATGAGGTAAAAGAATTAAATGAAATACAAAATATATGTGATTATTTAAGATTCATTTACGTACCTACGTATAAAGATGTATTTAAAAACGAAGAAAGAAGGAAAGATGTTTGGTTGCAAGAAAGCATATTCCCGGTATCACACACGATTCTCGGAGCATACGGATAGCGATCACTTGGATCTGAGCTTTCAAGTTGGAGTACAAAGTAAATAGGTTAGTACCAATTAAAAACGCATTGGTTCTACATTAAAATTCATTTATTTTTACGAACGTTGTACAGTAATATTTACAACTTACTACTATTAAGTAAAACAATCTTAACGTAGAATTAATTATTCTAAAATATGGCTCTTATTTTCATTCTTTCGAGTGTTTTAAGTACAGTAAAATGTATATTCTTAACAATTAATATATGTTATACGCTTATTTAAACATTTACAAATTACAGGTAATACAAGATGTTAAGTGTCTTAAAGGTAGGTAGGTCACTGTGCTGCGTGTAGCATTACATTCTAAGGATGAGCGAATCCAAATCCTTTTTATATGAAACTGCCTTGCTTACATTTAAATGCCATACATAATAACAAATAAAAGAAAAATCTCGTAGTCATTCTTTGAGCTGAATATTAAAATAATACGTTAATCATTGTTGATAGATTGATATTTCACTTTTTATGGTATATTTACGTACTTAGTAAGTGGAAAGTAAGTACCAACTACTTACTTACTTACGTATAAAAAATTGATTTCTTGGATTCGCCCATAATTATTATGATGAAACTTGATAGTAAGTAGTAACGGTAGTAACATAATACGATGATAAATGAAAAAAGTATAATTAATTTCGTCACATGTATAAAACATAAGTAGCATCGCAATAAAAAATAACCGCTATAAACATTTTTCCTACACTTTGCAGTACAACAGGTTGCACTACCCTAGAATGTTCTCGTATAATACAAAATAATTTAAGTAATTAAAAAAGGTGGGTCCGTTTTTATTTTAAACTAATGAAACTTAGTTTTTGAGAAGTTGATTTGTATAAATGTTATAAAACAGCAATAAATGCAATGTCATATAACATAGATTTTGTTCAACTGAAAAATACGAGATTTTGATAAATAGCAACCGTTGAAAGAAAAACAGAAAGTAAGTAACAAATACATTCATTAAAATCCACTTGACCTTGTTTAAGGGTCGTCTAAATAACTCCAAGCAGTCATTAGCGTAGGGCCACAAAGAGGGGGTCAACTCCAGATCTATGCTGAAGCCGTTCTAGTTAACCCGTTCATAGCAATAGTGAAGAGTATACTTTATAAAAATCTATACAAAAGTAACTAGTCAAATTATAATATATATATATATATTTATTAGTAAATAGGACTCTCCTATACAGACGTAAGCACTCTGTGAAGGACCATACCTCATTTTAAGTGGTAAGTAAACATACCTGTGCAGAGTGAATGAATGTGTATAGATAGTCAAATTCTTGTTATTTTTCTGAAAATATTGCTTTTCCACTTTAATTACACCCGATATGGCTCTACACAATGTGCTAGCTTACGTACGTACGTACAGTCATCGATAAAATTAGTCACCACTCACCATTTTCCATGATGACCAGAAAATTAATGGTAGATATAGGTAATTCAATGACTGACAATTTTAAAGCTGACTGTACATTTCTAGTTACGGATTTGGAAAAAGTTCTGAAAAATCATTTACTTAAAAGTTTAAACGATTCTTAAAATGTTAATTTTTAGTAGAGTACAACGCATTTTAGTGGCAACTGATAGAGACATCGACTGTATTCTTATAATACATTTTTAATCTTTAAAATATTTGTTACCTGATAATCAAAGTCAATATACATCAGTATTAAATAGCCACATTACACAAAGGTGTTTGCATTCTATGTAAAAAAATGTGATGAAAATGAGATCAATTTCCCGTGTACCTATAACCCTACCCTAGAATACTGCAAAAGACGTTCAGTGTTTTATTTGCCTTAATTTTATACTATTGCATTGAATATCATTCATTACATTACTTGATAAACATAAAGTGGCACATCTTGTGTGGCCACATACAAACTAGCAGTGATTAAACGTAAGCTGTTTTATCTTACATTGTAATCTATATATAAGTAATGCTTTACTTATTAAGGCATTTGCTACAAGTAGGTAATAAATGGCACCGAAGTTACAGATCCAAGGAGTATTAATTAATAAGAGAACAAGAAAGTATGAATCACAAAGATCGTTGTGAGAAAGCTTAGAATAATATTTGCTAATCGGTCCTCACAACCTTCCTTGTACGTTCAATAATAGTATAATTGAAAATCGATTTTACATGATAAAGATTCAAACAGTAGGTAGGTATTGAGTTTCATAATTTCTTGAAGCAGAAACGGTCGGCAAGGCTTTCGCAACTGCAGAAAATTATTGTAACTTTATAATACCTATTTCCCTGATAAACAAAGATTATAAAGAGCATTTAACAATATAAAAAAATCTTACATTACTAGTACGATATTTAGTACGTACCTACATCTAGAAATATAGGCGTTAACGCATTGATGGAAAGTACGACTGTACGAACAACGGTCTTGTTAATAATATTAAATTAATTATAAGCTCATTACAAGATTATTTAAAGTAGATTGGTCAAGTGATTTTTAAAGATTTGCTTTAATTTAACACAGTGATAAAGTCAGATATAATACAATAATATTATAATATGATCAATGCATATACTTTTTTTCACCGATTTGCTAAGCTATAACGCATTAAACTTCATTATGTAGGTAGCGTAATTTTACATAATTTGAAAGTGTGATGCAAGTTACAAATTCTCCAGAATACTGAGAGATCGTTAGCCTATTATAAACATTATCATTAATAAATCACCGTGAGATTATTACCCAAATTGAAATTATTTCAAACAGTGTTCTTTTCGGGTAGTTCAATAAACAATCCTATTATTAGGTATACCTAATTAAGTGGTGGTCTACTAAAGATTCGCCGAATTAGGTTTCCCTAGAATATCACTTCAAGTCTTCAAATACAACGATATGCGTTGCGATTGTCATTTTGTTTTTTTGTGCCTTTTATTTTATTAACGAACTTTCATTCAAGAGTTTTGTACTTCAACTTTTGTATGGAGAGCTCAGGCAAAAATATTTCGGCGAAAATACGGTACACCTTGAGAACATAATATCTTTTGTAAGAATTATTTAGTAAAACTTGAATAAAAAGTTATTAACACGTTTAAAGTCTTCGTGGCGACATACATATTAATTATAATATAAACGAGTCTATCGTATATCAACATAGGCATTTCAACCAGGTGAAAATGTAAGCGGTCCCGGTGATCACAAATTGCTTGCAGTACCTTT
>DWLO01001654.1:0-14347 GCA_018245335.1 Dalla quadristriga | reverse complement strand
TGTAGGGTGAGCCCGATAATTCAACGTGCCCACTTAAAATAAAATTAAACTGTTAAAATACAATGTGTCCAGAAGCATTACAGTTGCTTAAATTAATTGTACCCTTGCGCACTGTGGGCGATATCTCCGCAGATATATCGTCTTATATCATTTTTATTGCATTGTTATATCAATCTTAATGATTTTAGATCGTATATACCTCAGAAAGGCCCGTATATAAAATAACTAATTTCAAGTATCTATCGCGTAACTAGAATTTTATTCTACTTGCCTCTTATATCTATTTAAATTTAACTTGAAACTTATTGTAGACTGCTCAATCTAACAACTGTCCGTTATTTATTGGAACGGCACGTCAACATAAATGTATGAAACACAAAAAGTGTGTTGAAAAGTCGCAAAATTCTAATCAGACATAAATTTCTTTTAGACTTTCCTAATAATTTGAATTCACAATAATCATCTAGAAAATACCCATACAACTTGCTGGTGTTGCTAAACGAACTGAGTTCGTGATAAGACTGATGAGATGTTTTAAAATTCTCACTTTTCTATTTCAATTTTTAGATATTTTAAAGCGACAAAATAACGAGAACGGGCTCTTGAGACCTTAAAAAATTAACTGAGCAGACTGACATAAACATTTCTCTATCTACGTATACGTTCAATTACCGTGTTAAGGTAACTGTACATTTGACACTGAATTCTTGGCGTAACATATCGAAGTTTTGAATGAGATTTACAAAAATGTATTCGCTTGGCATTTTCAAATTAACAGCAATCATTACTAATTATGACTTTTGCTATCTAAGAAACATATTGAGAGTGGATACATCCATTATAATTCTGTAAAAGTAGAGAATTTGTCTACCTTTATATTTCAAGAGGAAAGCATCAATTGTTGGATACATTTAATTTCAATCGTAGTCGTCATAGTTGTTGCAAAATATTGATTAGATAGATATATTGTATCGGTAGAGTTCGACGTACGTATCAATTATGTGTGATAGATGACCAATAATCCTTAAAGAGGTATTTATATCAAATATATATAACAGCTAGTAGATTGCTATATCACTATAACATATAATTACTTAAAAATGAATTTAATATAGTAGCGTCAAAATTTATTTACTTACGTGAAAAGGGTATATTGTGAAAACGACTATTTAACTCACGAAGTTAAAAATAATCTCATTGATCAACATTGTTTTCTACAAAATCCGAATTTTCTAATGTCCTATTATATTGATAGATAGTGTTTGTTAATTTAAAAAATATATTTGTTTAACTTAGCTTGGCTGTGACAAATTATTTTCAACTGCAACTCATAAATCTCTATTTAATATTTAGGAATCATGTGAAACATATTTTTTTTATGTATACGCCATATTTTTTCAAGTAGGCTTGAATCGAAAAAATTTATTCTATGACAATATTTGTGAAGCTTATGAAGTGAAATTAACTATTGTATATTTATTATATACATAAAATATGTCTCTACCTGTCTGTACAATTTACTTGCATCTATTTAATTAGAGGGCCGGAAAATAATTATATTTTGTTAAAATTTCGAGATCATGTGTCATCACCAGTCATTTTACATTAAAAATTACCTATTATCTCAAAAAATTTAGTAGGTAGTCAAAATTGCAGTTTTCCTTAAGTCGTATTATCCAAGACTTCAATAGTATAATTTGCTTTTGCTATATACTAATCACAAGCCACAAAAATGATCTTATTAATAATGATTATTCACTAAATTTCAAACTGAATTACTAAATGTTGTACCTGTACCTAACGCTTAAAACTTAAGATATAATATTATGCAGTAATCAGATAAATGTTTCAAAATTAAAATAAATACTACTACGTACTACCTACCTATTTATGAAATTGAAATACTAATCTATTTTTTGTGTATCGCATGAAATATTCTGTTTAGGAGGTAGGTACCATATCATAGTAAGGTGCAGTAGGTATTGCCATCTATATAAATATTATATTATATTACTCAGTGTTAGTTTGTCACCTGTTTCATGTTAAAGCATGCGATTGTTAGTCTGCTTAATAATCACCATTTCTAGTAGTAGTTAGCAATTACTTACAGGGAGATCCTGTTACTCAGAAATGTTACACGATAATGTCTATTAGAAACTGCGAAAACAATAAAGCTTAGCATTAGTGCAAATTGATTTTAAAATAATACTTCACTCGTAAATGTAGATACATAATAAGATAATAAACACTATTTATCCTTAAGAAAGATATACTTACATATAAAGTAATTAGAGATGTTTCAAAATGCCTTTGGTGGAGCGCATATTAGATAGCCTACTTGAAGTAATTCTGGAATAAATAACAGAACCGTAAATTGTTGTTTTATTTTTCTACCTTGAAGTTCGGGGGTTACACGATATTTAAAAATTCTAAAACTAATTTTTATTTTATGAGGTGTTTACTAATTTATAAAGCAGTAAGTACATAACCTCGGACTGGCTAAACTGGCTTCATTTTGATACAATACATTTTTTGATGAAATATACAAAATCTTAACAAACGGAGTGTCTGTCTGTGATATTTGATAATAAAAATAAAGGGAGTATTAAATTATGTAAAATATTAAGCCTTAATCAACGGCTTGTAGTACTTTGGTCTGTACGTCGGACTATCTGGCGTTTTTTTTGTCGCGAATAGGCTCCAAAATCGCAGAACGGATTGAGATGAAAATTTCAGGGATTATAGAGGGTACATTAACTTACCGTAAAGAGGCTAGTACTTGGGGTACAGACTATAAAAGCTTGGTAGTTAAGTCGCAGCGTACAGCGGAATCTAGCTCTGTGTGCTATCGCGGGGGTCAGTCGCTATGTCAGAAACGACAAGGTTACGCATGTACTACTGCGGTAACCTCTAAGGGGCTTCGCGCCCCTCCACGATCAACCACCGGAGGGCTGACGACTACCGCAGAATCTCGTAAACTCGGTGGAGCCCCCGACCACCTGGGGGATAAGATAATGGGCTACGCCTAAGACCATAATGCTAAGGGCTACGCTGCTAAGTGGGATCCGTTCCGACACGTAGACATCCACATCCCTCTTGTTTAACAATACAGTAGACACATGTATCCCCGAGTATCTGCCCGGGTAGTGATGAATACTTAGAGATCCGTAGACCCCAGGTTTTTTTTTTTTTGGTTCCGTCATGCCTTGCCAAACCTTGCCATGTCATGTCACCCACGTACATAAATTTAGTAAAGTACTATACTATGCTCCCGTTGCGTTAGTTTCTTACTGACAATATTTATCTATGACTGACACTGAGTGATAGATTTTCATTTGTTATTTGATGTCATATTATTCCATTCTTTTCTAATTTAAATCAATCAACCACCATCAAATCAATTCATTCATATTCATTCATAAACAAAATACTCTATGCAGCACAACCACAGACAATATAGACAATACCTAATTATACTTCTATGGATCTATGGATACTAAGTATGGCACAACCACAGAATAAATATACCCGAGCCACAACTCATCACACACAAGTTCCTGTATATATTATTTATTATACCTAATCTTGTTGCGTACCGCATCCTGTGGTGTACCGCATTTACATAAGTATAATTTGTGTTTATATTACTAAAGTTTCAAATATATTTCCGTAAACAGTGAAACAGTGCATTTATTAAATATAAGTGTCGAGATACATGTCGTTGTATATGATAAAAAAAGTATTTTGTAAATGTAGGGTTATATTATTGTTTCCACGATTTACTTACTAGTTTACGTTTACAAGTATAACAAAAGAATCATTAATTAGAATGGACACTCCGGTATCTGCATTTGCTGTTTATAAAAATAGCAAACAGAAAGCGAAAAAACAAAAGAAAAAAGTGAAGAGTCCCATCTCCCCTAAGGCTCTCGTCGAAAAGCTAAAAGAAGCTGTAGTAATAGAGCTAGCCAAAAAAGTAAAGCGGAAACAGAAAAAGTTAAAAGAACCCAAGAATATTATTAAGAAGAAAATCCATAAGAAAAAGAAGTCCAAAAAACATTTGAAAGTGCGCGAAGCCCTATCGCCAGTATCTCGACACAGTGAGGAAGAATCGCGAGTAATTCGACGTGTTTCAGAGTCTGAGGAAGTCCCGCAGCTAGTGTCGGTTCAGATAAACAATAAAGTCACTCACAGCTCCGATGACGATTCTTGCTCACATAGTAGTGGCTTTGAATTCACCCCCGTGCAAACTGACAGTGCTGAAGAAGGCTTAAAAGTATTTAAATGGATGATAGCTCCATACAATCCTACCGAATTCCTTAACACTGTCTGGGAAAAGAAGCCGTTACATATTTCAAGAAAAAAGCCTCAGTATTATAATGACATAATTTCAACGCCCATTATTGACAGCATGCTACGCACTGAAAATATTCAGTTCACTAAAAACATTGATGTGACATCCTATGTGGAAGGTAAACGAGAAACCCACAACCCTGAAGGCAGAGCACTTCCACATATAGTTTGGGACTCTTACCTTAACGGATGCAGCATAAGGTTGCTGAACCCTCAAACATACATTTCCAAGTTGCACCTCCTTAATGCTACGTTACAAGAGTTTTTCAACTCGTTTGTTGGTGCCAATGCTTATTTAACCCCACCTGACAGCCAAGGGTTTGCTCCACATTATGATGACATTGAGGCATTTATTCTGCAAGCAGAGGGTAGAAAACATTGGAGGATTTATAAACCAAGGGACGACAATAGTGTATTACCAAGAGTGTCATCAAAAAATTTCACTGATGATGAAATAGGAGATCCAATTCTAGAAGTAACATTAGAAGCTGGAGACATGCTTTACTTCCCTAGAGGCTACATTCATCAAGGTATCACCATTGGTGGAGAACACTCCCTCCATGTCACTGTCAGCATGTATCAGAAGCATTCATGGGCCGATCTGTTTGAGAAACTGATCCCTGCAGCACTTCAAATTGCAATAAGCGAAAATGTTGAGTTCAGACAAGGCTTACCCTTTGATATTTACAATGAATTTGGGCTGGTTAACTCTGATGTAGCAAACCTACGTAAGACAGAAATAGAACAGATAATAAAGACACTTTTCTATCAAATCAAAAATCATTTGCCTATTGATGAGGCAGTCGACCAAATGGCAAAGAATTACCAGCGTGATGTCTTGCCTCCCGTTCTCAGTGACTTGGAAAAGGCTGTCACCGTTTATGGAGACTCTGACATGATGATTGAAGGTGGGAAGGTAGTGAACAGGGTAGAAATTGGCCTAGATACAAGAATTAGGTTGCTACGTAAAAACATTATAAGGATGGTATCTGAAGATAGTATTCGATTATACTATTATGCAGAAAATTCCCTTGAGTATCATGGAAATGACCTCCCGTTCCTGGAAATAGATGAAGACATGGCTCCAGCTATAGAAACACTGATAAAGTCATATCCAAGCTATATTTCTGTAGAAGAATTGGATGTGTCCAATGAATCAGAAAAATTACAAATAGCTGATGCACTTTGGGGCAGAGGTTTGATCATGACTGAATATCCTCTGGAAAATATTGAAGATGATTGAATCTTTGTTAATTTATACATATGTTATGTAATAATAATATGGATTTTTTGTGAATCAAACCACCAGTTGTGCTAGTTGTACAAGTTATTAAAAAAGCAATAAAAGAAATATTTCAGTACAAAATGTTTATTGTCAAAAAATGTATGAGCAGTTTCGGAGCACCTCATTCATTTTTTAAAAACATTACCCTTTAGTTTAGTTTATTTCATACAGACAGCCATGTAGGGCATAATTACAGCAAGTAGAATTTAAAACTTATCACCAGAATATTTACTGCTTACAATAAATACATTGCTACTTTGTGGTTGTTGAACTTTAAAAATGCAAGTTCTATACAACTGACAAAATAATTATTTTAAAACAGATGGGCCTCAATGGACATGTTTAATGTTTGTAAACTAAGTAATAAGTAGATACTTAATCAAAACATCTGCAAATAAAAAAGTAATTGTTCATAACATTTCTGAATTTTTCCATTATCATACAAGCTCTCCAAATAATTGAAGTTATCAAAAAAGGCCTACCAACCCTACTGTGCCAGGTTCTTTTTATCCCGAAAGATGAAACCATGGACGGCATAATCACACTTGGGGTGTTTTATATAATAATGGCCATAGAAACTTCTGTATGTAAACATGAAGTTGCCTTTACATTAGCCATTCCACAAAAAGGAACATCAATTAAATAATTTAAATTTTTGAACATGCTGCTATCCTAAAAACACCTTTAATGCAGAATCCATTGTTCGATAGCAGATGAGTGTGTATAGAATTAAATAAACTATTTAATAAGTTCCCAAATAATTGCAATGTGATGAGTATTGCTGGTTTAGTACTGAGATTCCACACTGGAAAAAATTTGTGCAATATATATAGCATGTGACGAGGCATTCTGAACTGAATAAAACGTTTTAAAAACTAATCACATAATATGGACTACTGAACAACGAGGAACTGTAACTATTTTAGTTTAATACACAGTTGATATTGATATTAAAACTAAAGGATCTACCTATTAAACATATCAATAAAGTATATATAAAAAGTCATATTGCTATGACCTTCACATCTACACAGGAGTATCCTATGGAATAGGTACAGTACCGAGACATGATAAGGACTGCTCTAGCTCCCTCTAGGGAATGACATTTGCATTATACATCCATGAATATAAAGTGAACATGAAAACTACTTACGTTGGATACATTTGGTCCTTAATATCGGTCATCATAATGTAGACCATTAATGGAACTATGTAATCTAAAAAAATTTACGATTAGGAAAGGCCACAAAAGAGCATTCCTTGAGTAAGTTTCGCAGACTTTAGCATTTATGGCTCAATATACAGTAATATTCTCTGTAAGGGATCATTCTTGCAATTAGTTACAGGTTTATAAAACTGCTGAACAAAAGATTTATTAAAGATAAAGTAAAAAAATACAATATAAAAGTTTATAGCATGGCTTGCCGTCGAATTTACTTCTACAAAGCCATTTCAATAACTATAGCATGTATAAGTTAAGGATATACTTGATACGTTGAGTATGTGGCAGTTGGCTAAAATGGTTTACAAAATTAGCTGTCCTGTGTTTGCTCATTATCATACACTTACTGTTAAACTTATATCAACTTGACCTATTTAGAAAAAGAGCTGAGCGTTATTTCCTCCAGCTTTTATTTCCTGGTCTACCCTAGCTGGGTTCTTTAAGCCAATGACTAAGTAAAAGACCTTTATGTCTATCTTGACATTGTAAGTTGTTAACATAAGATTGGTTACTGAATTCAAAATCAAATTATCACCAACTGATGGTACGCTATTTATCAAAGTATTTTATGACCTCATTTATATAATATACCTTTAAATGAAATTTCAAATTTGATGTTAAAATTATACAGAATGCTTATAGAAAAGATACACCATAGCCTAATTAACATACTGGCATTACATTTTACACGGCAAGCTGAGTTTTGTGGTCTTGAGCCTCCATATTAGCTTTTGACGCACACTTGTACTTCTTTTTCACTTCATTATTCAATCCCTCTCGGTTACGAGCTATCTCAATTGCATAGAACTGAACTCGAGGAACCAAAATGGTGTTCTGTTCGGAATAGTCACCGTTAGTGTCTGCTCTCATTAAGGTACCAAAACTGTAATCCTCAACTATTGTTTTGAATTTTTCACAGAATACGCGCCATTTCGCTTTGTTAGTATTATTCTTTATTTCATTTTCTTTTATGTAGGAAATATCCAAATCTGGGAAGTCTTGCCTGAAGTGTGTATATATAAGCTCGTCGTGTGGTGTTAGTCTAAGCCATCTAGTATCGACTGAACACAGAACCTGCAATTAAAAACTGCCGTGTAAACAAATATTTGTATATCATGACAGGGTATTCGGCCACAACTTACGAGTTGTGGTTTTCTACCAATTTTTATATTCATTGGTGGTGTAATTAATAAGGTAGGCATCAGGTATAAGGTAAAAACTCAAACATAACACTTTCATAGGTTGTGTATTTTTAAATCACACCTAATTTTGGGCAAAGGTCGATGCCTGCAGTTGGAACTCCTGAGTAGGAGGCCGTAGCAGTTTTAATTCTGCTATACCTCGGTCGGTACTTTAATACCTCACGAAACTTAAATATACTTACATTAAAATATATATCACTATGCTCCATGGCTCGAGCAGCCCACAGATGCTCTAAGGTTTCATCGTTGCCAAACTCTTCGCCTGGTCTCGTTAAAACATCCTGAAATACCAAATAAACAACACCATGTTACTATGTATACAATATGGTTATATCACATAAAATCATCTTTATACAGGATCAAACGTATAGCTACCATTATTATAAGTAATAAAAGTAATGTGGGGTTACGTTTAATATACTAGCGATAATGTTTTAGTTCAATTTTATTTTAAATTATTGCATTTCAGAATATTAAATTCACGACTCAACTTCGGCAAGTCAAGTTAATTTATACTTTTTAAATATTGTTGGGAACAGACAGAAGACAATGATACAATATCTCATTCAGCCAATAATGTATCCATATAGGAAAATAGTAATATAGATTTTTTAAACGAGATATTATCATGGTAATATATTGTTATACTCTTTGCACACAACAATAACTACAGCAGGTTACTGGTGGATGACTGTTTCTTTTAAAAAATCTGGATTCCGACAAACTGAAAACCTTTTGTGAGCTATATGGAATTGGATTTTCTTTACTGCAATGGAAGAACGTGGGAAAATCTAAGTGCCTAATACTTTGTATGTTGTCATACCTCGTGGTAACTGTTAACTCAGCAGCGACTCAGCCGTCCTCGCAGACTACAGTACATAGTTTACTTCCTTAAACCATTATAGCATTATGGTCTAAAAGTAGTACTAAGCTAGGCCATCTTCATCCCAGCCACTGCGGGCAGGCCAAAGAGAATAACAATATAGGGGCAGGCTTGTAGTTGTATGTAGGTTACCCTGCTCCTCTTGTGAGATTACAAGTTAACGGAAACACCATTGGCCTTACTGACGCGGCGCGGCGGCGCCTGGACGCCTCTAAATGAATCAATGCTTGATTTTCATTGATAAATGACTTCACGGATTATAAAGGTGGAAGGAGATGTTCATAGTAGTGCTATGTCCAGTACTACGCATTTCTACTAAAAATGTTCTTTGTTCTAATTATCAGTGTATTTTTGAATAATGACAAAATAAATCAATTTTTTTTCGTTATCTTTCTTCAGTATGTACTATGAGTTTGACTATCACCAGCAGGTCATGGAAATCTAGATTCCCCTCATCGAAAAGTGAAATATTGTTGTTATTATCGAAATTCGTAAAATCTGTATCGGTTCGAAGGAGTGTACTTTAATAAAACTAATCCACAACTCTTCCGCGAAAGCCCATTATAAACTTACAATCATCTTAAAAAAGCGTGGAATAGCGTAGACAGCGTAGTGCAGTTTCATGAACCATCGTTTTAAATTCTGTTTTTCGGATCTTGGGACTATCACGTTGCGTTGGAACTATCTCTCTTGATCTCACATTCTAACGTTTTAAATGTTTAGAAACCTATACTTTTCAAAAATGTGGTTCTTCATCATTGTAGACCAATAATGTTTTTAACATTGTTGACAATAAAATTACGGACATTATAGACATATTGTGCGAACGAGATAGGCCTCTTAAAGGAACGGTCATCACTGCAATCAATAATATGCGTTACTCTTTGCTAACGCAAGGAAACAGTACGTAGGCTTTTTCTATCTTGAACATCGGATTTGAATTTGAATAGTCTAGTCTAGTCTGTGTAGAATGTCAAGGATAAATTTGACAATTTCTGTTTAAATATAATAATAATGTAATTTCTATTTAAATGTAATTATTATTATGATGTTTATAGCAAAAATGTATGGAAATGTATTAAACAAGTCTTCATAATATTTATTGCGCTTTTAGTATTATGACAACAGTGAACGCATTCTAATTTAGAGTGAGAAAGCTATAGTCAGTAGTCATACGTCGGACAAAGATGTAATGTTCTCAGAAAAATTTGTTCGTTTGATCGTCATTTCGTTTCATTCTACAATTTCATTGGAGGAGACAGAGAGGGTGGCGCATGCGCGTTAGGCCGACGCCATCTCTAAACTTCTGTGCATAATTACTTGTTGAAAGATTTAATAACCGAAGTGGAGTTGGTGTATTCTAAGTCGTGATAAAAAGTGATAATCATGGAATTATTTTGCCGCGAGTGACGCTAAGTGGCCGTTCGCAAGGATCGTCGATTGTGTCATCGCAAGCATAGCGACGGCGGGTCAGGATCTTGCGGAAGTTTCTTGGCTATAGCAACGCATATTTTTTGCGGCTATCTCCGCCGCAGTTTCTTCTCCCATAGTGATATTTCATGAACTTCTGTCGTCAAAATAGCGTGTGGTAACTATCTAACGTTTCGTTTTCGGTTTACAAACAGTGCAAAAAAATAGAAAGGACATAAGAGCGGGCATTACCTCCGCGTTCTTACGCGCGTACGCCTATAGATAGATGGTGCTATGTATGAATAATTGTTTTGGGTCAAAGACATCTCGGTGTTAGCCCGCGACAACAACAGCGTCGTGATCGCGTTACTTTTGTGTTTCAGGTTAATCGGTGGCGGGATAGTGTGGGAAGCTTGATATGAACTCCGCCTTGAAGCCGCTATCACAGCCGGGGGTGCCGCAGCCAGGTGGGCAGGCGAGCCCCGCTAAAGCGAACGTCGCGACCGCCAACCACGCAGTGGCCTTGCCGCAAGGCGCGCAGAACTCTCTCAATCACGCGTCGAACAATTTAGTCGGCCACAACTTGGTACACCATGTACCCAACACGCCTCAGCTGCCCCCTCACGCCGCTCCCTCTATGGCTCCTGTGAGCGCGAACATGGCTCAAATGGCGCAAAATATGAGTCACCACGGAAATTTGTCACATTTAAACCCCTTGCTGGCCGTGAGCCCAAGCAAGGCCCCTAGCACCACTGCTCCGTTAAGTTTAGTTCAGGACAAGGCCAATGCCAATGTGTCGCAACCCCTGGCATTGACGAGGACCCCAGAGAAGAAGGAACCAGAATCAAGCAGTCAAGCTAATGGCACTATTGATTCCCCAAAATTAAGCCCAAATACACTGGCTGCACAGAAACCTCAGAATCCTGAAAGCAATAAGGATAAGCCAGATATTGCAAGGACATCACCGAGTACACCAAGACCACCTGAGAAGCTGAGTAATGCACCAAGCACACCACAGAAGAGTGAAGCGTCAAACCCTGTTGGGCAGGCTGATGGTCCAGTACAGCCTAAAGTGGCCATGGCTAATGAGGCACCAGAGAAGTCGCCCTCAAAACCCACAGAGCTGAAACCTGCTCAAACTGCAGATGTAGCACCCATACAAATTGATAATAAGCCAGTCCCAGAGTCAGCAAATGACAGTCAAGATAAACCTCCAACTCCTCAGAAGCCCGAAGCGTCTTCCACAGAGAATGCTAAAGTGGAGACTCCGCCTAAAGTTGAGGAGAAGGCCGAATCAAAAGAATTGAAAGTGGACAAACCAGTAGAAGAGACAAAAGAAGAAGTGAAACCTGAAAAAGATGCACCTCCCAAGCCAGAAGACGTGGAAAAAGTGGAAAAACCTCCAAAGCCCGAAGAGAAAGTGGAAGAGAAGAAAGTTGAGACAAAACCAGTGAAGTCAGAAATTAAGGTCATACCCAAGTCCACACTGAAACTGGCCACAGTGACTCCTCCGATGAGGAAACGAAGGCAGGTTTCAGACAAGAGTGACGGGGTGACACCTTCCAAGAAAGGAGCAGATGATTCCACACCTGATGCAAGAACGAAGAGGAATCGTACAAAGGTATGAGATATTGGTGGTTCCTTACAAGGTCATTAATTCTTAGTGGCAGTCTGTAGCAGTCAACGCAACGCGTCTGTGACCAGCTTCGAATAGGACTATTATTAATCACTACTAACCGGACCATCACTAACACTGACTAACAGGACATACAGTCCTTTCCCCCATTGTCTTTTAACGAATACTGACCAACTAACATTCCCATTAACATGTTATACTAATTGTTCCTTTTAGTCCTATTCGACACAAATGTCATGGGCAGCAGTGGAGCTGCAGGCTCATTTGCTGATTCACATAAAAAAAATTACCCCTTTTAAAAATCTGTTAAATTTTGTAGGTTCGTAAATGGAGGTTCAAATACTGAAAAACCAATTACTTCTTTCTGCCTATTAGCATCACCACAGCTACATTGCCCCTACTTTGCCTTGCCTAAACTAAGCCAACGATTAAACTTAAACTTGAAAAAAAAAACTCGATAAGTTTAAGGCTTCCAAATACACAATGTAATATGATGATAAATATAAATGTTTCGTTGATCATACGTTATTAGTCCTATGAAAAAAGATATTTCTACAAAAATTATCATGTTTACTCAAACTGAATCAGTTATGTTGTGCAACATCATCTTAACCTGGGTCTACAACCTACATCTACGACATCTAACAAACTAACTTCCTAGCTGCTTTGAGTAAACCTAGCTGGTTCCTAGCTGGTTTGGTAGCAAGTTTGCCCGCGTTTGTCCACATAAAATATCTACACGCATCCCACAGAAACTATTAATTGTTTACAAACATATGCAAAAATTCACGTAGATCTGTAAATCCTTTGCAACTTGAAATTGACATACCATTCTATACACTTTTTATTTATAATATTAAATAAGCAGTGAAGTAGTGATATTATTCACATCCTTACCAACTTTATAAAGGGGAAAGTGTGTTTCTTGGTTTGTCCTTTCACGCTACTGCAGCGCGACGGATCTACGTGATTTTTTGCTTTAAGTTCGTTGTAAAAATATAACTTTCATCAAAATGTAAACAAATAATTCAAAACTGGCTTAAGCAGATTTAATGGTAATGATTAACTCCCAATGTCAAATTAATATTCGATACCAAACTTTATATTCTTCATTTATGTTTTTTTTTGTGAGTGGCTTGAGCTTACTTAGGGCGGGGCACTTCAACCACAACTGATGGTTTGTGCCCACAGCCTGTTAAAGTTGACCATAAAGTCCTATTGCCTTAAAATATCCAATTTCAAAATGTAAAAATACTAATACAAAATTTATTTATTGTGCACCAAAAAAAAAGAGAAATACGGTAAAGAAATAATAGCTAAATAGAATTGATTGTATCCGGTTTAAAGAATCTTTATTTCTCATACGACATACATGAAAATAATTGTCACTATAAATGAGAAACTTAATTATTAAGAAGTATTGTTTTGTCCGGCGATTTGGTGTTACAGAGTCATAAACGCGTGTGGCTGTATGTGTTTGAGTGTGTGTGCGTGCGTTTGGGTGTGCGTGTATGTAATGTATAACTTTTTCAACCACTTTGTAGAGCGATATGTAAATACTTATACATTGTTCTACTCAAAAGTATTCCACTATCGAAACAGGTGATTCACACTTTGTTACATGGTCATAAAAATAGAATTTAATTACGTCAGTCGAGAAAATTGGCGTCAGTGACAACGTGTCCATTGATTAGAATCGCGGTCCTTACAGTTGTTTTGATGCCATAACTGTTTATTTTCCTATACGGTACATAATGTATTACCCGTGCGCGACAAGTTGAGACCTGTATAGCACGCTACTGTGACGTCACTTCGCTAAGGTCTCATCTTGTCGCCTACGGGTTATACATGGCATTAGGGCATTCTAACTTGTGTATTTGGCCGCGCTTTCGACTGCAGAAGAACTAAAAAAGGCAGAACCCATCTTGTATGGTCGCCCCGCTGTCGGCCATAAGAGGCCTCCAAATTCGCATCTCTCGCTCGCACATTATTATTATTACATTTGTGTCTCGTTGACATCACGGGTCCCAGATGTAACTGGACCCGGTCATAAGGAAGACTTGCGTGGGGACACAGGTCCAACACGTAGAGGCCCCTTTGAGACACTGTAATGTTAATATATTATTATTTATACTCTATTGTGCCTAAATCTATGTTTTACAAAGGACGGACTGAATGCTTGTGGAATTCTCTACCAGTCAATCTATTTAGCCGCGCACGCAAGTTTTGGGATGAGCTTCCGTCTGAGGTCTTCTCAGTGGACTATGACATGGGGTTCCTCAAAAAAGGTGCAAAAAGAGCTCTCCTTCAGGGCCAGCGACGCATTGGCGACTCCTCTGGTGTTGTTAGTGTCCAT
>DWLO01001653.1:0-14348 GCA_018245335.1 Dalla quadristriga | reverse complement strand
TCGGACTATTGTACGTACGTAACAGAACAATTGTGTCCTTTACAGTAGGTACCTACCTATGTAATATAATATAATACATTTTTTTTTAACCTTTTAATGACGTTTCCTTTTTACACCAGAACCATAATTATTGCGACCAGGTTATCCAGTGCAGCTAATACAATAATTTATTTTCATTTTAATTTATGTTATTTTGGCGCTAAACAAATGAAGAAATTCAGGTATCGATTGAAGTATTTAAAGATAAAATCGTTGATTAGTATACTATGAATGCAATGGACTGTTGAATTGTACCGACAATACTAAAAATATTTCAAATCAAGATGGCGAATGAAGCACTGTTTGCGTGAATGTGCTAGAGACACCGCCGTGATTGGAATTTTTAAATGATCTGCGTGTGAGTTCAACTGGCTCGAGCACATTCTTTCTGCTCAGTACCTAGTGTAGGTACCTTCCATATACAGATTTTAGATTGCAGAGATTAGCTTCTAACTAGTATATTAATTTTATTCAGTACTACGAAGTGAACGCCCACGGTGATACCCGCGTTATTATTGGGTTTCAAAGCCTAAAACGTACGTGTTAAATCGAAATTAACAAAAATCTCTTGGATTCAAACTCGGACTACCAAAATAGAAGGCCAAAATTCATACTTACTTGTTGAAGGGTGGGAAGATGACATGTTATAGTTGAATTAACTGAGTACATAATATTCATTCGCTCTTTTACTTAGTATTACTTACTAACTTTCATTTTCTCAACTATTCTAATGACCGGTTATTACAGTGACAATTGAGAAAGATCCCGGTAAATATTGGCCAGAACGCTTTCGAACCATCCATTCGGCATTTCCGGAACGGACGTGCCATACGTTGTAGTTGCGCATTTTATAGTTATTTTCGAAACATGATTGATATTCGTGTATTTAGATCTTCAATTTTTATTATTTTTCATCCATCCAACTGTCAGCCTCTAAAATAGCACTGCTGGACATAGTCTGTCTTCTTAAGGTCATCAACCCACCTGGTCGGAGGTCGACCTGTGCTCTTTTTTCAGGGTCGTGGTCTCCATTCGAGGACCTTTTTTTCCCTATCGGCTATCAGTCCTTCGAGCTACATGGCCTGTTACATATTTTTTACGGTGACATAATTTAAAAGTAAATTTAGTTAAGCCTTCACTTCTACTACTAATACTTCACTGTAGCAGAATGGTTCGCTCCAGCCTCCTCAGTTGTGAGAAGAGACCCGTGCCAGCCGGGCCCTGCTGCTAATGTGTTTGTGTTGCTTGCTACTACTGAAGTGTCATTGTTAGTTGTTGTGTATGTTTTATATTTCATAAAACTTCTCGCGCGAATATTAAATAGCTCTGATTTGGAATTAGGTACAGACGTGCTTGTAAATTATTTCGTAAAGTTGACTAGAAATTAAAAATGCGTTTGTTAGTTTGTCCTTATTTCACGCAGAAATTGTACAATTATCGACTTGTTTTTTTGTAGTTTTGACCCTGGAAAAAAACATTATTGGAAAATTTATGGACGAGCGGCGGGAAAAGTTTTATCAAACATTAATATTACAAACTGAAACTACATAACTTTAAATAGGGTTGAATTTTGCATTCGTCCCGCTTAAATGCATAATCGAGAGAGAATACGCAATAATTTATTATTATCGCTTATACATGTTTGTGCTACTGAGTAAATCCAGGCCAAACTCGTATAGTAATGTAACAAGTACATATGCAAATTAAACACAGATGTTACATTACGGTTAAATAGGTACAACGCAAAGGAAATGTTAATGGCTATTATTGGTTGAGATTAAGACCTAAGGGGATGTAAATATACTCCAGGATTGTCCTCTTCATTTGATTATGTAAACATGCACTGGTAATAATCCTTTTAAGTTGCGGTCTTTGCAGTTTGCAATTAAGTATATAAGTTAATTACTAATACTTCAGGGAGGTAGATCCCACTATATACCGGCTACAGATGCATGAAACGGCCTAGTATATACATATATACAAATATATTAATTTTGTTGGCCCTGGCTCTACATTAGCATTACATGAGATCTCATACCTTTTTATGTTGAGTTGCGGGTATTCGCTATATTTTTGGTGGGAAATACATTAATTTGTATAGTCTAACCTAACGTTCCTTTATTGGCTAAATAAAACACTCCCCCGCGTTAGCGTCTCTTTATGCATAAGATACTGACTTAAGTCCATTCTAAGTACATAATTAATTGACTATAAAGAAATGTTCAGGAACCCGAGAATATACCTATCGCTCCAAGTGGTAATCAGTACAAGTAGAATCCTACTTATATATACTGCTTTATATCAAGGCTTACCCATACCCATTTATATAAGAGTTTATAAGATAGTATGACATACCTACCTAAAAATATGCTAATTTAAGCGACTTGCAGCGGAATATTGAATTGAATTTTACATAGAAGGGCATTTAAGTGGGGCTCACAGTTTTTTTTAAGAACTTGTTGGTACTTTGTTCTACCGTTTAGCATAAAGTCAATTACCAGCCATGAGTTGCGTATGTTTATGTAAGTAATTCTTGAACAGTTACGTGAATCACGTCAACCGTAATAGAATTTGTCCGATTTAGTTAGATAACTTGTAGTAGCATTTTATAATCTAGTTTATGTAAACTAAACCCATAAGAGCTCTACGTTTTCTATGACGCACTTCGTCACGTAAACAGATTATAAATCAGTTGAATATAAAGTCACCATATTCAAGACGTTTCAGTGTCAGCATTTGAACAACATAGACTATAGATCAAATGCTGACATTCAACTAAGCGTTGTTTTAATAACAATGAGTGACTGAAAATATTCATTTAAAAGGCCGTAAATTTAAATTGTGTTGTGTTTAAAATTTAGTCTGGAAAATGATGTTTCCGTTTTCATATAAAGCTGCTAAAAGTTTTTGTAATCGCTACACGCCATCCTACAAAATCGGCAAAGCGACACGACGGGGTCTACGTCATAATATTATGCTTGTAAATGTTTTTATTAGTAAACCTAAATTGAAATCAATAAAACGTGCTATCTTTTTACATTTATCCTTTTTGTTTTTATTTTAACTATCGTAAGTAAAGTAACGGTGAAATCTTCGACTCGCCCAAAAGGTTAATTGAAATAATTACATAACCGGCGACGGGCCAGTTTTTACAGCATGACCCAACGGCATAATGTTTTCTGTTAAAATTTATGTTCATGTTGACACAAAGTTAATGTCTGATGAGTTTAAAGTAGGTAGTTAACCTATTAGTAATAAGTTTTGTGTCGAAACATGAGACATTTCTGAACAGATTTTAATGGACCTGTCCTTACATATTTTATATTTTACTTACATGTTTGTTTTCATTAACTTTTGAACCTTGATGATGCAAATATGTAAAGTGATCTGTTAAGTTCTTTTGACTATAAACGAAATAAAATATAGATAAAACTCATACGTTACATTTAAAACTTTTGCTTCCAAAGCTCAACCTTTTTAATGTGTTAGATAGATAAACGTCTTGTGGGGGTGTAGATAGATAGGAAGATAGAATACTCTTTATTGTATACACTACGTAATTACAGCAACAGCATCAGCAACACTATACGAATACACGGAAGACACAGTACAAAAGGCGGTCTTATCGCTATAAATCGATCTCTTCCAGTCAACATAATTTTTTGGTAAAGGACATATAAAAGAAAAGGTAGGGCAGGGTGTACAAATATAAAGGACTATTAAGATAGTTAAGAAAAATATACATACACACTAATAACATACGGGACGTTACTTTGGGTGTAGTCTGATTTTTATTTGGGCAGTTATATAAATCAATTATCACCGCTCGATAGTTTAAGCCTACTACAAGCTCCGGCTTAAGTGTTACAAAGACGATGTTGAAAAAATCTTTCATGGCTTTGTCAAAAGTTTTTAAATTCATACTTATGTATTCTTCAGTTGATACACTTTACATACTGCAACTTACGGTCTTATTCGAGGTCGGTCACAGATGTCGTGGGTCTGCATGATCGTTTGCTAATTTGCAAATTTAAAACAAAAACGAACTAGGTAACTGATATCACGGTATTCAATGGTTTTCTATGTCATTTCTCCTTAAGTTTATCTCTACTTTGTTACTATAGTGTCACAGCCTCGCAGCAGGTGCGTGTGTGTGTTGCGCCCACTGTGTGCGCACCTCCGTGCCCACTGTCTGCTCACCTCCCCCCAGTTCTGCTTTCTACACGCGCGATTTCACTGACAGTGGCGCCGATCCGCTTTTTGTATTGGCATACGTGATTTTACACAAATACCTGCCGTTTTAGCACCTGTTATGGGTTTGCGTGTGTAACTAGAGGTTAGATAGTTTTTCTTGTAGACGGTCATCTCAGTAACTGAAATGAATAACATAGATTTTAAAATGTTATCAATACTTCTCGATTATATTATGTTACGACTGCGATTTTAGCGCCTTCAAGAAGGGAAGAGACAATAGAAAGGACAACAAAGATACGAGCAGATATCTGCTGTTTCAAAGTAAATACAAACAATCTGAACAATTACTGTGAATGAAAATGTTGTCTAAATGATTCATGCCACCATAACAATACTACCAACTATGGCAACTATGCTGTAGGCTAGCCCCCGAATGCTAGATAAAGTTATACTACAATAATGCACTGGTCACAATAGAATTATTTGAGTGTTTTATTTCGAGCGACAGCGTCAGAGTTTTTAGTCGAAGCTTTTGTTACCGGTGCAACAGGCGATGACTCACATTTGACTCAGGCCTCAAGCCGAGCTGACTAACAATCTCGTGACGTGACTCGTGAGCTTCCGTAATGAGATTTGATATTTAATTCATCCCTTCAGCACAGAATAATAAAGTCCTTCTGTTTCGATAGTAGTTTATCGGCATATTATACTAGATTCCAAGTCTGTAATTACGGCCAACCTGTTAATCAAGGAAATAGAAGCTAACTTTCGTTATGTTTCTACCAAAATCCTCATTCTGTCACACATTTGATATAATGGGTATCAAAACTTTCTTTCATAAATCTTTCTGATCCCTACCAGGTCAACGCCGAAACAACAGATTTCTAGTGATATATGGTTAGCTTCATTTAACGATGTCAAACTTGTTTATAGGATATGCCTTATGTTTGGTTTGATATGAATTTATAATATTACTAGCTTTAGCCCACGTCTACGCCCGCGTAAAAATTGTTTTACAATACAAATGGTTTTTGCAGCGTACGCCGAGATAGCTTTCAGATGGCAGGATTTGTGCAGACATAATGTCTTTATAAAATTTCATTCACCTATTCTACCACCTTCGAGGAAAAAGTACCTCTTAGCTAAAAACTATAAAGAATCTTTCATTGTTCGAATCTTAAAAGTTACTGATCTCCCATACAAACTTCTTTCACCTATTCTACCATCTTATTGGTGTTTTTCTGAAAACATTGGATTATGCCGTTCATTACTTCCTATACATAGGTCAAAATACCAATGTTCGTGATCTAAATTAAGGAGTTTCATACAACTTTTCAACCCCAATTTCACCCCTTTAGAGGTTGAATTTTGCAATTTCCGTTGCCGTTGACGTCTTATAAATATAAATAAACTACCACCGTACCAAATTTCAGCTAGTAGTTTTCTAGATTTCATGTTTAATAAGAATAAGTGAGTGAGTGTGACTTTCGGTTTTATACCTATATATATACATACATACATAATATATAAATGCTTGATATTCTGTAAGAGTAGATACAGTAGTAGAGATTATAGAGTACATGTCTTTAAAAATCTCTCTATGGTGTGTAATTCACGGGTACATTTATGATGTGATCTCAGAATCACGATATAATTTGCATAGTAAAGATACAACCGATATAGTCGGTAGAGCCGCGGGGTGAGAGGCTAGCTAGTGCATGAATAATGCATTTTTTAATCAGCTTTACAATATTGTATTGGTGTTGAACATACCATACATACACTTTTATAAAATAACACAAAGACGTAAGAATTAGCAAACTCACATGCATACACACATTATAATAAGTACACACGAACACACACTCAAGCGTACACATGCATACACTCAAATACACACACCCATATACACCCACGCGCTAACACTCACACCAAATGTGGTTTATTTGAAATAATTTTGTTGTTGTCTTCTCTCTTATTGTTTTAATACTCACTTATGAAGTTCGCTTGTGGAATATACCTACTGTGTCAATAAGAATGTGTTGGTCAAACACAACACAGGATATCCCAGTGTGGGACCACCGTTCTAAGTACCTTTATGAAATTGTAACTTGATCTTATAAATAAATTAAATACTGCCCTTGAAAGCCGATCTGCATCAACAAAATATATAACGCAGTTATAACGGTATCTCTGCGTCATTTCCTATTCGAGGTGTTTTTACTTATTTTGGTATCCAACTTCTTCTTTCTAATGGATGAACATTCTGCAATCGTGAATATAAAATATCCGTTGTTCATGACTCGTCTACTTCGATTGTCATTATTTGCACGGAATATGCTTTAACTCCTTTTAAAGTTCCATAGCTACAAGGTTTTAGATTGTAGGTCCGGCGGCTTGACCTATGCTATGAGTCAATAAATCAATCGGCCAGTCAGGATATGGTGTCAGGATGTTATATTTTATGTACGGGAAGGGCCTTCAAAAAGGGACTCTTAATAAAAGCTTATTCAAATAGCCGTTTATTTAGGAGAATTGACATATTTTGCCAGGTCCTAGGCCATTTTTGAACATAGGTAGAACATGCTCATTAGGCAAATAACATCTGCCCTCAATAGTGTCGCAAGATGATGACCACGACCGCTCTAGCAAGAGTGTAACGACAAAGAAGAAGAAGTGGAAGAAGAAGATTTTTACAGATCGCTCAAGGCGATGATGATATTTTAAACAATTGTGTTCCGGGTGGAAACGTATGGTTGCAGATTACACTTATGCAGAGATGACCATCTCAGTAGGATGACGATCCCGCTGGAGGTTTCAAGTCTTCGAGTGTCCGCTGGCGCCTTTGGGCACTTGTGACCGTTGCATGTGTGTTTGCTACTTGGAAGCCATAAAAAGTAAATTTTCTACCTATTCCAATTCAATTCACGCAATAGTCTGTCATTAGAAGCTTGAGTGTATGTCCTTGAATATATGTAGGTACTCTCGATCACAAACCTGTTGAGCACGTTTTATTTTGTTATTTTATTTACGTTATGTTATTGTAGCAAAATATTAGGAGCAACTATCAGGGCAACGTAATAATTTTGGATGATATGTTATAGTCAGATGCAATAAAAACGTATCAAACGTATGAGTTTCTTCATCGTATAATATAATATAGATTATATTAGTATTTCCGAAAAATAGTTAAGTACTACTTAAACGTACCTTTCAACGCATTCAAAACACATCAGTATTTTTAATACATATATAAACGTCTATCTACTGGCAAAATTAAATGTCCAGGTATCGGTCCTGGGAACCGTAACGTATATTTACGTTAAATAATGTGCAACGGAAGTTCGTCTGTCCTGATTATTCTCCGTTGAGCTCTGTCCACGCAACATCCGCTTTATTGTACGCATTTAATTCTACTGCAGATCCATTATACGGCCCCGCTATTATAGTACATTCTGATTTAGTTCTAAGAAATAATTATTGTTAGGACTTACCGCCTCATGTCACTAGGCTGGCACTAAAAGTAGTAACGCAAAAGCATGCAAGGCATACGAGTTCAAGAATTTAGTCCATTCTTAGAGATTTTCCCAATCTTGTTTCAGCAAACAATATTAATTATAAGCAGTTAACAAAATGATTAAATAAACACTAAACGAACGTTACTCACATGTAAGTAAACATTTGTTTGCATAAATAAGTAAAGCTAAGATTTGAATATCATCAAGATGGCATAGTAATTAATTGACTTGTAAAACCTGAACGACCTCCATAAAATGAGTGCCCTTTGTAATTATAGTTGTGTTTTGCTGGGGTATTAGGATCTGTAAGCCAAATTCGATCAGGACTCGAGTGGGCGTTTGCGTCAATGACCCGTAAAACTCGCGGATCCGCATTCGACAGGTAAGTCAGCGGTTTTTCAATATCCCTGTCTGGATAACCAATTCCAACTAGTAAAAATAAAGAATAACTAATAAAATATTTACGTGTGCGCTGTGTGTGATACCAGTACTGCTCGGACCATATGGAACTAACCCTTAGCCCTACCTACTCGTACATATGTACGTGAAGATTATATATAACCTAGGTAAATGTTATACTATTATTTTTAATGTTCTATTTGAATCGGCGGTGTTTTCTCCTGTAGGCAGGTAAGGAAGTTTCTAAGTGGTTTATAATTTGAGCAGAAATGTGTTCTTCTTTAAAAGACTTGTCATTTACAACTAGTTCCGTGACCTCGCTCACGCATTCCCGCGCCTGCACCTAACTGTACTTTCCCGTTGACTTGATGCTGTCTTTGGACAGAACCTGATCTTAGGCAAGTGTATATTATAGGCCGACATGGCGATCGTTGCAATTTAATTATATTTTGAGTATGCGAAGCGAAGTAGGCGCCACGTAGATCGGATCGGAACGTACCTTTAGTTTAGGGCGTTCTCGTAACGTAGCCTCTGGCTGAGCTTGCGTGCCGCGCATTCCAACCGAATGAATCCGATTCTGGTCGAAGATTGCCGAGCATAGTATTAACCGCGGCCGACTTCACACTGCTGTGTGCGCGAGCGCGGCGAGTACATCTCGGCTGTTTGTCTGCACGAGCTATCTGTCAACAAACTTTTCCGCGTCAAAAATATATGACGGTTTATTTTTGAGTGATTCTTTCAAATATTGACTGTTTATTGTGGTGTGTGAAATACTCGAACAGAACTCGATATTATATCGCCTCGACTTTGACTCAGTGCTAGAACCGTGTTATTTTTTTGTTTTGTATTGCGTGCAACGATCGCGGCAAGCTGTAAAGCCCTTGGTCGTGTGTGAGTGACTATTAAATCCGACGTGAAAATAGCTCTGGATGAGACTGACAAATCAGTCTCTCAAATTTGGCTATGTTTTGTACTGTAACTGTAACTCACGGTAAATAACTTGGTAACTAAATATATTTTATCAAGTAATAATAATTTTGTGGTTTCTCGGCGGGTGGTGAATCTCTGGCCTCGATTGTCCGCTTCTTGCGGAATCCGTTATTTTACGATACACTTTTAATCCAAATCAATCAGTTTTATAGAAATAAGTTAAGTACTTACTTTATTATGTACTACTTAACATTTATAAGTATTTAAATTGTTTACGAAAGTGTGCACATGCCGTCTTAGTTCCTCCGTTGGAATAGACAGTATTTAGGTGAAAACTGCTTTAACTTAAAATTAAAATATAATTAGGAACACGAAATATACTTACATAATATGGTATTAAATAAAGCGTAGTAAGATAGAAATAAATACTAAACAATGTGTCAGGTAAAGATAATGGATGGATTCCTACCATAATTATAATAAAAAACCGTCAGCGAATTAAATCTGTGACTTGTTGATGGTATAAAAACTTGATCGACGCATGCAATTCTACACACGATCAGGTCTGCGATGAAACCGGTACAAAAGCCAAAAGGTCATATCTTAAATGGGTTCTGATGTTTCGTCAGTTAATAAGTATTTAACCACCGAGTTCGTAATAGAACCAATATTAAATCTCATACTGTGTCAAAGCCAACTTAAGAGCGGTTAGCTCAATAGATGAAAAGATAGATGATGGTGAAGAGAGAAGACTTTATGTCTCTAAAAAACAAAAAATCCAATATCAGAAACGCGATTTAACTGTACCCTTAGATATTGTTTGAATATTTAAATCTAAGTAGGCACGTAGGAAGTTTTCTCATAAAATAAAATTGTAGCGCTGCACTACATCTGCACATATGGAAGAAGACAGGAAACTGAGCGTTGTTGATAGTAAATCTTTTTCTGATTACCATCCTGGGCATAAACATCCGCAATGGCTTGCAGGGCCTGTTCTAACGACGCTTTCTACTTCAGCCTCCGGACCAATCGGATACACGCCGGAAGATCTGATTGTAACCTCATTACCAACTTGACACTTGTTACAACCCATTCGTCGTTTCACTTTCGTTGTTTATGTTTGTAATATTTCGCTTTATTCTTGAAAACTATCACAATTGCTAACACTGTATCTCTAAAAAATATCCAGTAGAATCAACAGAGGCATTATTATCCTATCGTTCATTTACGGTACTTTAAAAGATTCTAAGTTTCTTGTCGTCCTTTCTGTCCTGCAGATTTTGGACTAAACAGTATAGGTATTAACTAGGCTATTTAATTTTTGTAGGTTTGCTATGACCTGGCTATCCAGAGTGTTTTGATATTTTTTATGGGATATTATCGTAATGTTTATTTTTGCTTCCCTTGCTCGAAAAATCAATGAAGATCAATGTTTTACCAACAAGATTCCCTAAGTCTTTTATTCAATCTTGGCAGTGACGACCTATACATAATCGCCGTGGTCTTTTATAAGAACAGCTAGTTTCACTCAGACTCGAAAATCAGTCAAGATCAGAGCGTTTGATAAATTTATTGTAGGTAAAGAAATTCGTTTGTAACGGGGAATGTAAGTTCAGGTGATATTTTGTTCAATGGTAAGATCGTCATACGAAGTTACCCCCCACTATTTTTATGACTATTACTACGAGATATCTTTGGTGTAACGCAATAAGGCACAGACGCCGAGAATAATAAATAGTACTACCAGAAGTTTGGTTAAAATGAATGTTAACACTAGACGTAACTAGGATTACGAAAATCTTATTAGGCGTATTAAAGAACTACCTAGTCAATATTTGTTACCAGACGTTATGTAGCAAAAATTTCACCCTCATGTAAAATCTGCAATTAATCACTGTCTGAAAACCACTATATATGACATTCAAGTACCAAAGTCATTCATCAATCCTGTTAAGAAAAACGATTTGCTGATATTGGAAGAATAGCTGCAAGTTGGAAATATAGAGCATGTGTGTACTACTGTAATAGTAAATAGGGTTACTGTGGTAAGGCTTCACGTGTCCACATGTAGGTGTCTTCATGTCTGAAGTACTGACGCGTGAATATAACAAGAACTTTGCAATAAATCTGACCGCAATAAAATAAATCATTGATAATTCATGAAGGAATGTTGATTTATGTAAGAACCAGGAGCCGTTTTCTGCCCTGTTATTCATGTTTTAATATTAAACAATACGTGAGATTATAGTGGTAGTATTCCATAATTTTGAGCAATTTATCAACATTTTTACATATATTCATAACTAAATGATTAAAATCTGTTTAAATAAAATAGCATTTATATCAATTGATGCCGTATATAACTGTTCGTGTTATGCTGCATTTATATGGGTCCTGTGGAGTTGCTCCTTATTAGCTCCGAAAGTGTTAATTTTATAGTGATATTTAAGCGGGAATAACATGCGTACTAGTATTCCTATTTGGAGATCGTATCAATAAAAATGCATTATTCGGATTTCACATTCCGATAACTTCTGATTTGTTGATATTTGAATTACAAATCAGTAAAGTCGTAGAGAGCTCTTTAGTATTTATCATTACTTACGTGATTGTAATTCTATTGCGACTTAAAACCTTCTTTCGGAAAAAAATCTAGGATTAATTAGGAGGCTTGTTTTGTAACCTAACTAATTTTAGTTGATACATTTCTGAATTGATTAAGTAGTTACCGTAATATAAAGTATAATAATCTTTTTTTCTTAAATCAGTAAGGTGAATTTAGGGTGTATGAGATTATAATTGGAATACATATTGCGAGATGTACTTCAGGGATTTGAGAGATACCCCGAATTGCAATGCAATCAAATCAAAATTAATTACTATGAAAATTTGTTTTACCAAAGTAGTCTTGTATGATTAAAAAATTTCTCTGTCTCTTTGTCGCTGGGTTAAATATGGCTCAAAACATATATCTACAATATTTATTTGCAATAGTTTATTATCTACGAATATGTGAGACGTGGAATCTCTAACGATCTTGAAAGTTAAGGAATATCGATCGCAGTGGGTACTTAGATGGTTTTTTTGGAATGCTTCTGCGGCAACAAGGGCCTTTATAATATCGGCGCCGATAAAGAAGTAGAAAGTTGCGATGAGGAAACATTTTCTGAATAACCAGGATGCACCTCTGCCTATACCGATCCGATGTGGAATCCATAGCACGAGGGACAAAGAGTGCACATGTGACATGACACAAGAACAAGGTTTATTTTATTGCCAACGCAATATCGCAAAACACTAAAGCGATCTCCATACAAAAAGATACATTTTTGTCCCAATGTTAAATATAACTTTATACCCGAAGGGTTAGGGGAACCCTATTGTGAGCGCTCCGGTGTCCGACGTATGTCTCTCGTTGTTTGGCATTTGTATCTAGCGTCTAACTAAACCAAATGAGATAAGGATATAAATTTACATTAATATTAGTTTCTTGGCCCAATATTTGATTTTATCGAGAGATTTTATACTCCATACATATGAAGTGGAGCTCGCTTTTATTTCTGAATGATGTGTGTGGGTTGTTGATGTAAAGAACTCGTGGACTACCAAATGTATGAATTGTATCAAAATGCATAATTTATCATTACTTTATGGGCATAATGTTACACACACATACCTACTCATTTTGATATTTTTGGTCCAAGACAATGCTCTTATTTAAATTCTGAAATTAGTTTTCTATTATGTGAAATACTTACTTAGTGCTGGAAACCGACTCACACTTTACCGATATTTTTTATACAAATTAATTGTCATTGACCCAATGAATGCCCCTAATTAGTAAGGTTACGAATTCCATGGCAGCGTAAAAAGTAATTGAACAATAATTACATTAAGAACAAGCCAAAGTAAAATATGTTTAATAGCTTTTCTGATTTTCTGATAGGAAGCGTGACTCCAAATGCCCATTTCTGTTTTTTTCTCAAATTTGGCATACAAAATTCAACATATTTTATAAGTGTAGGTACTAAGCTCTTCGATCTTACGTAATGCCGTATGTATATTGCCATTGATGTGATGTAAAGTTACCATCAACAGCCTATAGTAGGCTGAACTAAAGGCCTCTCCTAAAAATACAAAGTTTTGCCCATAATCACCACACTGGGCAGGCGGGTTGGTGATCGCAGTAGATGGTAGTGGCGGCACAGAGGACGCAGCTCTTAGTTCTCCGTTATATTCCCTTAGTCGTCTCGTACGACACCCGCAGGAAGGGGAGAATTCTGTGCAAATTATCATTCTATTCATGGCCTATCTGTCCATCGTACCTGACTGATGCGAATATCTGTTTTTTAAATTACCAAATTGTTGTTTGTGTCGAGAAATCTATTGGAGTTTTTACGTATGAATTACTGGCACAAACGTTTTTAACAAAGCGTTTAAAAATGCGACCCAATTGCTTTACGCACCGTAAGTAGGTGGAGTTAATGGTGCGAGATAAGATAATTGCGCTAAGTATCTAATTATTAAATTTCACATGTCTCTTACTACTTATCAAAGAACAAATATTGTTCGAATTTATCATTTACGATGAACGCACTGTTTCGTAACTAGTTTAGGAGATAGTAAAACGTGTGAATAGAAATACTCAACACTGAAGAGTAGTAGTTGTAACTTACAATTCTAAAAGAGATCGGACCGAACACATTGTTTACGATGTTTTGTTAACTTCAAAAGGATTAACAACTTTGACTCGTTATAACGCAGCTTAGAGTAGTTACAAAGAATTTTATAGCTGTCTAAAAGAGGACATAAACTTTTATTCGTTTTGGAAAGACAGACGACAGGTATCGACCGCTGGGAAATAGACTCTCAAATAAATTTTATTCCTCCCGGGCTTCTGTGACCACATTTTTATTTTAAACATAATTTTCTATGTAAAAAGATACCGCGATTAGTTACATGATTAAAAGGGAATAAGTACCTCATTTGACTTGACAGGCTAACGTTTATGTAAAATTGTAAAACATAATTATTTTGCTTTAAACGTCTGCTAACTTATTTTAATATATTTGACATAACAGACCCACTTTTATATATTTGTAATGGATATTGATATAAGGTCGGTACTTATTATTATTACCAGATAGATTCTAGGTAACAAGCAACAGTTAGAATCATTTAAATAATTATATTCCATCCATCCATCCATCAGCCTTTAGAGGTCCACTGCTGGACATAGGCCTCCCCTAATCGACGCCACTCCGACCG
>DWLO01001652.1:0-14349 GCA_018245335.1 Dalla quadristriga | reverse complement strand
ATTATTTCACGGCAGAAATGGGTGTGGCGGTGGTACCGCCCCGGGCGAACCGTATACTGGCTCTACCACCTACCAGACACAAAACTCATACATACACAAAACATACACAAAACATACATAATAGGCATACACAAAACTCTCGAAATGTTTGCAGCAAGCAGCGTTTTGAGCAAAGAGAAAAACGTTTCATACATCTTTATACATTTAACTCTTCTGTACGTGTGTTTGTCAGTGAACTCCTCCTAAACGGCTGGAACGATTTTGATGAAATGTTTTGTGTTTGAGTGGGTCCCTGGATGTTTAGATTCACAATTGGACCCAGTAGGTGGCGCTGCAATCGGTTTATAGGTTACTTTTTTCGTATATCACCCACTGTTGACGGGTTAACTTCACACGGGCGGAGCCGCGGGAAAAGTATAGTTTAGATTATAAGTTTGTAGCTCATTTATGGGTTAACCCATTTTCATCCTTTATATTTATATATAAATATATTTATACGCGTAGATTAGCTCAACTGAACTTACTATGTTAACGATTGCAAACTAAATACTAAAACACAAAGGTATTAAGGGCCGATTTACATGTGAGGCGTGGCGTTAGTACACTTTGGACCCCTCCTACTTTCACCTGATAGGACATTTGATGGATGGAACACAGAAAGGAAAGAAAGGACGAGTCTGAACCCCCTGTCGTAGTAATATTAACATACTATTAGGTACAGCCTTTTTGCATACACGCATACGAAACACTAAACAACGCATGACAAAGTTAAGAGACCTGTCACATTTTGCATCTCTCGAGCTCAGACATTCTAAAATTTTCAAATATTGTAAAAGTCTAGGTAGACTTTTGAAAATTATATAGCAAATGACCATTCGAAAAAAAAAGGTTTCCGGGCCATAAACTATCTCGATCCGTCGCTCTGTTGCAGCGTGAAAGAAGGACAAATGTTCACATTTATGATATTAACACAGCCTATAAACCATATCTTGACAATGTGATTTAGTAATTAGCACAGCCTATAAACCACTGCGATATTAGTAAGGATATTCATAGCGTACGCGAGAACGTTAAACGTAAAAAAAACAAACGTACTATGGGGGTTTACTCCTATATAAGTTACTCACTGTAGCCGGGTCGCCGCGCCGTAAGACGGGCAACGTCCTTGGTTCGCCCCGAAAGATATATGACATCGTTTAACCATGTTAAGCGGTTAACAAAGCGGTTGCGATAACAAACTATTAAACACCCACAAGGCCAATTCGCTGCGAAAAGCTGTGGAAAAATCTAGAACTGGTAATGGTAACCTGGATACCAATTGTAGCAGTTACTGGTTATTTGTATGGCGTCTCTGGACATATTTTATAAAATAGGAATCCGATTACTGAAAAGAAACATTTGTTCTATTTATTACACCAGTTCTCAATCTAGTACATCTGTATTGTAACAATATTTCATAGCAATGTGTCGTCTTTCTGGTCTTAAACCATTCTAGGTTAACAAGGATCCAAGGCACGAGTGGGGGAGAAACTAGGCTAGCAGTGAGTGATTGTTGAGACCCTGATTCAGTTTACTTTTATAGAGCTTTTGGGCGGAGCGCAGACAGCTTTTAATCGGTCTTCTTATATGTTTTGGACAGGCTGTGACCTATTTTAGTACGAGATGTTCTGTGGCAGTCGTTCTAACTTCCGTCTAAATGTACATGTCCTAAATAAAAACACGTCATTCAGGAGGATGAATTTTACTCATGCTGACAGACTTTCGAAAAAACACAAGGATGCAATCCCACTTTAGGATAGCAGTAATAAGTTGTATAATTAATGAGAACAAGACAAAATTATAATATTGAACCTATTATCTCTGTCCTATCTAACCTGTCTGTCGCCTCCGGCCCGCGTTGTTTCTTCTTTGGTATATTCGATTAATTGGTACTTTCAACAATTATTGTAGAGTCGGCAGGCAACGGCCCATCCTCCCCTGACTTCTGGGTCCGACAGTCTTGTAGGTCGTTTACGTTTGCGTTGATACGACTAAATGCGGTTGTCTGCGCAATGCCCAGTAGAAGCTTGGTGCTACTCGTGAAAGGCGTGTTACTCTCCTAACAACATTAATGAGATTCTTACATAAAAATACATTCATGTTTACTCATAGCAAACATGTCCACAAGCATTTCTGTTATGTGAAGTCTAACACGCGACATTAATTTATGTACAAAGTCCGTATGAAAATATTTAAGTCGAAATTAGAAACGAGTTGCATCTTGCAACTTTCTGTTGGTTCCTGGTATTAAGGAGCGTAGCTAGACTTTTTGTATTGTACACTGTAATATTGCTTCCTCATTTGTATCTTCAGTTTGTGTCGTATTCTCTTCTCGTGTCAAGTATGTGTATTGCGGTGCGTTATACGGAGATAAAACACAGCTCGGTTACACAGATCGGGAAACACCATAAAATAAATAAAAAATACTTTCGCGTCATATTTACAGCTATCAATTTATTTATACACATTATTCAATATACATATTATATAAGTTTAGTAATGGCGGTTTGTACGAATGTTATGTCTTCTATAATGTTTAACAACTTTCACGCGAGTTTAGGATGTCGTTTTAAGTGTCGACACTTCCGATCAGTGTTTGTTAAGTGCTTTAGACGTTTCGCGTTAACACTCCGACATCACTTTATTTATTGTTTTAAGGCTCATTTTGAGCATTGTAAGACTTTTTAATTGAGTAACATGTTGACAACTTAAGCATAAAGTTAAATACAATAAAACTTTGTTGTTGTTGTTTATAATACGAGATAGGTTAAGAAGGATTATGCTTATTAGATTGATTGAACAAAGTTGCAACGAAGTGACTCTAATGCTAGAAGTCTCCTAAATTTAGACGTCCCCGAATTAGGACTGGTTGGTAAAATAGCCTATTGATAATAAATGAGACACCGCGCGCCTCCTTAGCCGACACGGCTGCATCGCCATTTTCATTTCTTTTTAATGTCGTTCTCCTTAATACTTGTCTGTCGTAGAAAAAAGTGTAGTTGCCAACCAACGCTCATCTTTCTTTCTAGATTAAACGCTTTGAATTCCGGCTCGTGCTTGTCCAGTTACAAACGCGTTGCTATGTGAATGTCACCTGCCCGGGATGCGTTCAATCTACGAACGGACGCTTTTTTCTATAAGGAATAACATCGCAGATGGTGATGCTTAGACCGCGACAGATTATAAAAAGTGATGATTGAGCCGTACTGTCTGCATTAAAACGATAATCGATGTCTCGGAAAAAGCTCACTACGTCAAACTGCGACAACTGCCACAAGTTCAAGACCGTTCAGCACACATGCTTTTTCTCCGTAATTGTGTTTTAATAAGGGCAAAATAACGCACCTTTGACGGTGATTTCACCTTAATAAATAAACTGGGTACAATGTTTGTGCGTGCGTGAGAACGATGGCTATTAGATGACTTTAAAAATGACATACGAACGGGTTGACTGATGGCATTTCATGTTATAGAGCCATTTTGCAGTATACATAAAGCATAACTGAAACATTAAATTTGTTCAGAGAGAGAATCAATGAGGCAGAGAAATATGTTTTTTAGTTTTTATTACAAATGTTGTCAGAACTCTTAAAACTAGTTTCAAAATCCGAGAACAACGTTTAAGTATTCCGTAGCCGCCGTATTCAGGTACTTGGGTAGTTGGGTAACATGGATATGGTCGTTACGAAGCCGACGTATCGACTTCAGGAAAAATTGTGGTAGAATTAGTATGAACATAAATCTATGTACATTTCTGGGAACTTGGCGGCGTAGGCAGTTATATACCGTTACATACTCTATATTCGGAAAAAATTTCGGGCCGAGTCCAAGGCCGTCTGTCGCGTGTTTCATAAAACGGATATTAAGATTTCCATGTCGTTGTGTATCATGAATCATGGCTATTTGGCATGATCAAAAATGTAATGTCACTTTAACATTATATTCCAGAGACAATTTTTTGCAGTGATGTGTACGTGTCGCAAAAATGTAGGGAGTGTATTCTATTTGTAGAATGAAAAATAGATTTTTGGTTTATGTTTTTATTTATTACATAATTAATTACATTAATTTCATTGGGATTCAATTCAATTATTTCTTCTTCTTCAAATTTTGGAAATGGCCGTCGTTAAGGCCATTACGAATTTCATGACCGTGTACAATGTGACATAGTTTAGTATTTTGGTACGGCATCCTAAAAAAATCCTTTACTAATAATAGATAGACGTTGGACTTTCTCCAAGCATCAATCACGGGGAACGCGTCAGTGTTACAAAGGGCTCTTTCAATGCGTTTTATATTATATCTCTAATAAAGAAAAGACTCGACAGGTTTTTGAGATGTTAACCTATTATCCGCATAAAAGGAATTTAGTTATGCTTCAAGCTTAATGTTATGTTGCGTACATCGCTGATGCTCTCTCAGATAGAGCTTTTTATGATGGAGTCAGAGAAAAGCGAGTAATTACGATGTTGTGTCGCTTACGGTTGTAGTTTACTGAGAAACGACAGTTGAACTGGACCCGTGAAGATTTTATCAGATTCACGATTTTCTTTTACTTTCCCACAAATCAAAATGTATGGTATTTTGTAACCGTTTAAGACTCCCGTTTTCTCTACAATATATGAATTCTCTTGTAACCAACTACTACTTCATACATCCATTAGCCCTTGGAGGCCTCTCGTAGTTGGTGCCACTCCGACTGGTACTGCGTCCTCAGAATCCAGTGGTTTCCTGCTGTCTTATTCAGGTCGTCAGTCCACCTGGTCGGGGGCGGCCGGTGCTCCTTTTTCAGAGTCGTGGTCTCCATTTGAGTACCATTCTTCCCTACTATTACTTAGGTAACCAAAAATAAAATAGCAAAAGAATGGCGGTCATACTACGGTGGTATTGCTTGTTTTTTTTTGTTTAATAATTTTGTACACGATATAACTTAAATTAGAATTTACTTAAATAACTAAGTGCAAAGGTGCTGTTTATTTCTATTATAAATCTCTTTCAGCTGTCCATATAGTAATAATAATAAGCCTCATTTATTTCCATATCCAAATACAGTTGTACATTATCAACAATTAACTTTACGTATCGATGTTTCTTATTTTAAGTTATTTACATTGCTTAAACTTAATTACATATATATATGAGCTGAGAATGGTTGTTGTGAATACCTGTAAAATCTTTTAGTTTTTTATACGTCTTCACGGCTAAATAATTCGACCGATCTTAAAAGAATTGGGTAGAGAGCTACGGTGATCTTAAGTCACGGAGAAGGTCATAAGATAACGTTCAACCCAAATATTGATCATAAAATTAACACGGACGCAGTCGCGGGCAACAGCTCGTTGAAAATATAAATCTTTTTTGACGTCAACATTGTCCACAAGAGTGAACTGGGAAGAGGTACTTTCAAGTATTTTATTTGAAAAATTCTGTAACATATTCACTGTTTAACATATTATTAACATGTTCAGCCAACCGTAAATTAGTTCGCATACTCTTAAAGTTGTCATGAATTCTGTGTCAATGATATTAAACGATATTTTACTACTGCGATTACGGTTTACAGGCTGACATCATTTGGTAGTCGCTATTAAAACTTTTATCGATTTCCTCAATTTACAACGGTCCATTAGATCCCTGTTAGATCTATATTTTATCGATAAGTTGATATCGCATCGATATGTCGATCCACGGAGCATTTCTTGTAAATGAATCACTGTAAATGAATAATAGAATTGGATTCAAATTGCAATATTTCATCGCGGTGCAATGAACTGTATCGATCGTGGTGGTCTGCTCTGAATAGAAATTTACTTTTCAACGATGATAGTACATAAGTTAGTATAGACTCTTGTTTACGGTTCACACGAATTTACCAATGAAAACTTATTTATATACGTTTGTAAATTGACTTTCATATTCGGACTTCGTGGCGCGGTGGTTAGTGACCCTGCCTGACGAGGTATGGGTCTTGGGTTCAATCCCTATCCAGGGTAAATATTTATTTGGCAGATAAATGTTTGTACTCGAGTCTTGGGCGATAAATTGTATTGTTTTGTGTTCGCCACCCGCAACATGGGGATACTAGGGCGGGGGTGTAAGCGTGTATTAAGAAAGTAAGTAAATATCGGGAAAATAAATTGTTATTATTTTAAAACAGCTTTTTCTACAGCTTTGGGGTTCAAGCTATGCCAAACTTTAGAATCCGATCATTCGTTTTTGCGTGATTGAATAACAAATCTATTTTTACTTTTAGGTTGGTACTACTTTAGGTGATGCACTAAATACGGTTTGTACAGCTGGCATTAAACCTTGTCGGACCTTTGGGCAGCTAAAGACTTGTTAGGTTGGCCATTAAATCTTTGAGCAATCCGCTGGAGTACCGTGGAGTAACGTCGCTAATGTATTGTAGCCAAACAGCAATACTTTCATAACTCCCTTCCTAAGCTCCCAGATGGCGTTGCGCGCGCGCAGCTGCAATCGCGATGACGGGCGAAGCGCATCGCCCGATCCGTTATGCACTTGCGCGATGTTTTTTTAATCTGCGCGCTTATCGCCGGCCCGTTAGACCACCGCACGCGTACAATCTGTGCAGGCACTCGAGATATCAGCCGTGTTGCATCGACTAATTGCTAATGTAAAATTATACGTATCGCGTATCCCTGTTGCGTTCGTCGATCGTTTCCTTGCTAATTAATTCAGTTAGTGCTGTATTCACACGCCCCGAATGATTTTTGCAAACTTGGTTTGTTTATGTAAATTAAGTAGCAAACGCCGGGCACGCAGTAATTTTTAATGTCCATTAGCTGTCCAGACATAACCTTGTAAACAACTGTGGAAGTAATATGTACTTAACTCATTACTTTCATGTCTTCAACCAAAACCGCAGTTCTTTGCGCGGTTGGTTACAGTAGCGTTGCTATATCGAGGACGAAATCTCCCTCTCTTATGTGTGCGCCCACACTTTCAGGCATAAACACAGAAATCGATTCACAGCAAAATTATATCAATCACCGACACAAACGAACCGTGAGGTCGAACCCTGTGTGTGAACCCATAAAAAAATAGATTCACTGTATAGTTCACCTACAATTTTTTTTTAGTAAAGTGAACTGGCTGTTTATCTTGGTACCTTAGAGTACATAGCTTATTTACAACTACTCTAAGCTGCGTACACTAATTAAATCCGGGAATTATAGAGCACTCATTAATTTTTATTCGTATAAATTCATTATATTTATCTGTTTTTTTTTTGGTTAAAGGAACCAGTAGATCTAATGGCATTTCCTGTGGTTTCATAATTATAATAATCAATAAGATTGTTTACTAGTTCTAGTAACGGCTGAACGTAAAGAGCGTTGAGGTAGTAAAAATTTAATTTGCACTCACGCATGCATCGGTGCGACACATTGCACTGGTATGCAAATATCAGTGATAAGATAAGTGAACTTACACCGATCGCACGCGAACAAAATTACAGTTACTTACATGGAATATTTAAGCGGTACCTACGTTATACTTAGATGCCAATAATTTTCCGCTCACTAAAAATATTTTTTAAATGACGAGTTATTTTACTGTTCGCTAATCTTAAAAATGAAACCTTTAGTATTAAATTACTTGAATACATTGGTTTGTACAGTTGCACGGAATTTCTAAATATACGCAAGCTAAATTGAGCTATTTGCAAACGAACATGTTAGCGAAGAAGCCGTAAATTTTCCTTTGGTGCAGACTCAGCTTTTTCATAATAATATGGTTACTGGTGCTAAGTTAACGAAAGCTATTTCTATTTGAACTATGTTCTATGGTAGCAGTCTGTGCTTTCAAATACATGATACATATAGGTACGTACTCATTGGATACTTAGCACTGTAGAAATGTAGAACTTTTTACTGTCGAAATATGCATTTTGGTGATCACATTTTCAAGACCATCAGGTATCCTTTGAATATAACATTTAACGTGCTTTTTGTGTACAAAAATGGTATCTAACCATCATATTTTATCAAATCATCATAAAAAATATTCATAGAATGCGCTTGAAAGAGAGAGCTTCTTTTCAAAGTTTACTAAGCCTACATCAATCAGGATTTGTGAAGTCTTTTGAGCACCTCGGAATAGGAAAAAAACGAATAGGTTATGTACTTAAATGTTTTTTTAGTCATCTGTCAGCTGTTTACGAGCTAGAGTATTAGTTGATATAGGTATATAGGTATACATCATCATAAGCCTTTCCTTAACGACTAGTAGGAGCGTTGGTGAATTTAACTGACTAACTGTTCCCGATCAGTACAAACATTTATTTGGCAGATAAAAGTTTTAAACTTGGATCTTGGCTGAGTAAATTGTATATGTGTTCGCCACCCGCAACACACACACACACAACACAAGGAATCCTAGTGTGGGGTGTGAGGGTGTAAGAGTAAATGAACAAATCAGTTAACAAAGGGCATAAAAATGCCTTTAAAATGGTGTAAAAATCCCAGTTTATCCTAGCATCATTTTCAGTCGGAAGGTAAGGTTTTTCAAAAAGTTGTGGAGCATTTAATCTAACGCTCAAATGCACGTGCAGTGAAAGTTATGAAAAAGTAATGAGGGCAAAGAGAATCCGAGAAGAACTAAAATTTCTGGAAACGGATTTGAAAACCTTACCAGTATTATAAATATGAAAGTGTGTTGTTTCTTTTCTTTTTTGTTGGCGTTGTTCTTCCACGGAGATTGTCAATGGGCGGGGAGCGACATTGGCTACTTTTTATCCCGAAAAAATGCACGGTTCCTCTGGGATAGATAATGGAGCCGCGGGCAAAGCCTCGTATTTTTTATTTGACGTATAACGACATTCACTATAATTAATAAAATGTGACAACTATACTGCATGTTATCGCAGTAAAAGTGGTTACTTCCTCGTTGCATCGTTTCCGTCACAACGCTTTTCAATTCACTTATTTTCTTTTCAATTTCCCGTACGTTGATTGTTTAGATGTTATCTCATTGAATAGGTTCATCTAAATTCACGCCGTATTTAGTTGGAAATTGTTAAAGTAATAATGGTGTCCACTGTGACTGCATACAGGTAGTACAATTTTCTCATAAGTACAAATCTTATCGTATTAATTGATTTGTTTGTTACATCATTATCATCATCATTATCACAACCCTTCACTGCCTATAACTGAGCACGGGGGTTCTCAGGATGAGAAGGGTTAGGTCAGAGTCCACCACGCTGGCCAAGTGCGGTTTTGCAGATGTGTTTGTGTTTGTGCGTGGGTGTGAGTGGGTGGAATATTTTACTATTTTATATTTCCTATGTATTTGCAAACTGTATCAATGTTTCTTTATCCTCGTATGTAGGAAATTATAGCTAGTACGTTTGAATTACATTTGTAAAATTGCATATAATATATATTTATCTTTTTATTAATGTTGTTGTAATGGTAGCAATGCAAGTACCGTCAGTCGAGTCACGTAGTTTGCTTGATCACCGCGGGAACTAGGCAGGTGGCCGCGCCATGCACGCCACTTCTGCTGCTTAAGTCATTACCATACACTGTTTGCAATTAGTTTAATTCCTAGCATCGGTATATTGTTAACAACACTTTGCCCGCAATTCCACCTGCGCAAAGTTAGATTTTCCATAAAACTTTTTAATGCACTTTTACGGGATGATTTTTTGCAACTTATGTAGTGACATATAGTGATATGGCTCATAAACTATCTCTATACAAAAACATGTCGATACATATTGTGCTCCGTGGCTACGTGAATCAACGATGAACCAACAAACACACTTTCGCATTTATGGAAAATCGGATTTGGTGCTGGTAGGGTTCCGGACGAACCGTAATGTTCAAATGGTTCATAGTTGTGCCAAAATTTCACGAAACAGAAAGTGGTCGTCGTGGTCAGGTAAATGAGATCTAACGGCCGTCCGCGCCACTCGTGATATGGAGCGACGCGTGCGCATGGCACGTCTAATTTACAGGTGCGCCGGCGCACGAAAAGTATGATCTGTCCGTGGATAACCGGCTTTATTACCCCGTAAGGGCTTTCGCTTCTCCTCTCCCAGGGTTTAGCAATAAAAGTAACAGTAAAAGTGTATAGGCTGAGCGCAAGTCGGATTTCGGTATAATAACAATAATTTACTTTGTAGGTACTGAAGTGTGTTTTATAACGAAATATAAAATCAGGGGATTTTATAAATAAAGAATTTAATAAAAAGACACTTTGTACGCGTAATTTGTATTCGAAGCGCAACAAGAGCAGATTCGGGTTAGATGGGTGGAATTAAATATAATTTATAATTTTAACCCAATATTTTTATTTGTAATTAGGTGAAGCAAATATTTATTACAATTTTGTATTTCAACGCCTTCATTTTATTTAATTTTTTTGCATTTTGTGTTTGTTTTTTTGTGACACTCTTATCTGTGAACTCTTTTAATAGAAACGTCTACCTTTTTTACTCTTTTAGATTACCAGAGCGAAACGAACTCAATAATTATGGGAGCATAAGTAGTACAAGACAAAATTTGTCATGGTTGTGAATGCCATAACTCTAGTTACTAGAACCCATTATTTTAGCGTTTTTGGGTATTTTTAAATTTTAGTAGTTGAATATTCATGGAGAAAATAATTTTATTCACAGAAAAGATAACGGAATACATGCCTCAAGTTCTTAAAATTGAGTAAGGTTAAATTGATGAGGTCTCGTAATTATCCTATACGACGTGTTACGGTTTAAAATTACGGAAAAATTAATGATGAACGTATCAAAAATGTACCTTAATTACCAAACCTAATCAATCATAATCATAATCGCATGCAATTATAATGTGGCGCGTGCTTGTTTTTTATAAGTAAGACTTCAGCGCCGACATATTAATTAGGATTAAAAAGTAAAAGTGTATTCTGATATCGAGCGACAGAATGTTCACACACAAACTGAGTAGCGACAGTTAGATTGATGTTCTCGTTCATGAAACGCAAACAACCAAATGAGATGTAATTTTTTTGTTCGATGTAAACTCATAACACAGTGTGAAATGAATGCCGATGACGACAGTAGGTACAATGTGAAAATGGAACATGATACTTGTGTGACGAATTAGACGTCACTTTCAAAGTAAGTTCTATGTTAATATGTCGTGCGTTGATGTCGATTTAAATGCTTTCTTAATATAATTTGTTGCATAAGATATTGTATGCAGCATTAATTATAAGGCTACGTAACTTAATGAGCGCACCGGTAAAAAATGTTTCAAGGTAGGCCAAGTCCAAGGTTTAAATTTATATTGAAACGTTGATTGGTATTTGAAATGTTGGTTTTTAACGTTATATTTGATATAAGTTTCAATTAAGGTCAAGATGGAAAAAATAATTCGTAAAAATCTAATCTAACGACACCTCATTTATGCATCAAGCCGTTCAGGGTACAGAGCGTGGCAAAAAACTAAATAGGTATACGTGTAAAAATACCCGAAAAGCATTATCCTGCTTTTGACGCAGTCGGGTAAAAATGGGCCTTCGACCAGCTGTATTTTATCAAAATAGACAGAATGTTGCTTGATTATTCAAATGGTATCGTAACAAAAAGACAAAGATAAATGCAATGACGATTAAACCTTGGTCTATAATGTTTTATGCGATAGTCTTTGATCGATCAGTATTGATTTTGGTTGCACGAGAGGACAGTAATATATTTGTGGCACAATCGCCGCGAGACGTGAAAATCCGATACTGTAACAATAGCAACCTTAAATCAAGACAAGTAACTGTTATCAAATTGAGTTTATAAGACATTGTATCCATTTTTGTCTAATTGAATGAATAGAATGAGCAAGATAATTGAATAGATACAGACTGACAGACAAGAACTTTAAAAACCGAGGTGATGAGCGTCGATTTATAACAATTACAAATGTTATTTGAAACATGATTCTTACTTGGGTACTCTTGAAACGCAGATTATCATTGCTCTACTATTATTCGTCACTAGATTTAACGATTTGTCATAAATTCTTTATCTGTTCGCCTGATTTTCGTTTCAAAAGAACATTATGCCTAAAATATAACTGTGGCAAGCAACCCTGGAAGTAGACCGTAGATAATCTATCTGAAGCAGTCGTCGAATAACCGTTGTAATCTCTTGCTACCGTGCTTACGAGACGTGTACAAGTCGATTTAACAAGTTTAAACTACACACAACATTAGGTCAATCGAATACAAATTGTCGTTTTTGCTCAATGGCAATGGCTATCCTATTGGCATTATAATATTGTTTTTGTTTAAGCTATTGCACTTTGTTTTCGTGTAAACTACTCTGTTTTGATTTTGTTTACTATTATGGTTATGAATAATCATTCGTGACAATAATATTTATTACTATGAAATAATAAAGTTTGTCGGGTCTATGTTTGTGAAATTTGAATAAAGGTAAAGAGAATTTTTGATAGCGAAATATAAAAATAGGGCTGAGTCTTATTGTCGAATCATCCAGGAAACTCTGATTCGACGTTTCTTAAAAGATACATGTTGCGTAAAGTAATTAATTGTTTTTACATTCATATATAAAATATATATATAATTGAATATCATATACATAATTAAAGTAAAGTCATATTAATTATACAAATATAAATCGAAAGTATTCATACAACTGGAGAAGCGGTTTATTTAGAAGTTATTAATAGCAATTACGACACGCCACGCATTGTTTTATTAATTGATCGTTGTTGTTTAAAGCGCATATTTCCTTATATTCTTATAATTGTAGTGCCCCGAATTAACTTCGACAATTTGTTGACTAAAAATTGTGCTTTCAACAAATTGTTTAATGGCTCCTAATTTCGTTGAATTGCTCAACTTCCTTCTTTCGTTGTCTTTTCTTACAATCATTGTAAATTGTAATCACAGGCAGTTGTTAAGTCGTGGCACATAGAGGTAAGTGATAGACATTGGTAGGCACATATTTTTGTAATTGAGTACAACAGCAGCTCGTTAATAATATCAATTTATGATAATTTTACACTGCTTTCTCATCGTAATTACGATAGGATACTTTAATAGTAAATACATTTTTAACTAATAAATTGTCTACTTTATTAATAAATTAACTTCGCTACTATTTTATTATCTATATATAAAGTAATCAATATCATAAATTATATACGTAATTAAAGCCCGAAGTAGACTGTGACAGTGAATTAGTTCACGCTATTCTATAATGAAGTCTAATCATGTATTTAAATGTTTAATGAGTTGCATAAATAAAACCGCCTCTAAATAATGTGCCTAATAATGTGCATGTAGTTTGATTAGTAATAATATCTACTAAACTTAGATGTCATTCGATAGGTCGTATAATGTACAGCGAAAATAACAACATTTAATTTAATTTTCTGTATTATTTAAACACGTCAGCTAGTTGTATAACCATTCTAATATTTATGTAGTATTTTCTTAACATTTCTTTCAAGTAGGTACTCTTTACTTGAAAGTCAAAATAATAAAAAAAAATGGTTTTATGCAATTATGATCTGTTCATTGTATGTTATAATGTACCTACCTATACTATATTAATAAATCCAAGCGACGTAGAACGACTTAAAACCCTTAGAGAAATGTTACAGGGCACAACTGCACAAGTGTCGATCTTTTGTAATATCGGAATATAAAATGTATCATATACTGTGTACTTTCTTAATACCTCGCATGTCAGTGAGGCGGCTGAAGAGATATTATGAAAATGTGGGCAAAAGTCCGGAACGGTATCAGAGCGCCCGGCGGCGGATGCATTTCAAATGTGTGCGTGATACAGTTAAGTTTTATTTCCTATATAAATCTGCTTGAGAATAGTAATCATACATTATTTGATGATGGTTTAGGTTCATTTATGTATTATTCAGCTTATTCGTTTAAAAATATGTGATACAAACATGACGAATTATAAAAAAGTTTCTAAAAATAAACACGAATGTAAATATTTCAACATTTCTCATCTTAAAACTTAGGTAAGGGAATGTTGAAAGATTTTTAAGATCTTAATTAAGGATTTTGTAGCATTATCGACGACACCGTGGCGCGTTGGTTAGTGACCCTGACTGACGTACTATGGGTCCCGGGTTCGATCCCCGGTCGGGCCAAACATTTATTTGGCAGATAAATGTTTGTAGGTATTCGGGTCTAGGGTGGGCAAAATTGTGTTATTTTCTGTAAGTGTCCGCCACCCGCAACACAGGGAATCCTAGTGCGGGGGCGTGAGTGTGTAAACGTTTATTTATTATTCTTTATTATCTGAGAAATGGCGTTAAT
>DWLO01001651.1:0-14350 GCA_018245335.1 Dalla quadristriga | reverse complement strand
CACAAAAAGTAATATAACATTATGGCATTAGTGTACACAAGCAGCAAGCCTTTATTCTCAATGTAAACCTTCTTTCTGCCCCTTCCTTCTGATTCCCCAAAAACTGAGGATAAGAGTTTACCAAAGACTGGGACACCCAAAAATTTTTCTACCGAATCTTTTTTCCTTCGCGCTAGAGAGGTCCAAAATCTCGCAAACATGCTACTAGTTGCTGCTTTTGGTGCATTGAACATTCTTGATACCTACCCAACTTGCGCACATCTTTGACATGCCAAGATGAAGATGCAGAATATCCCAATGATAGATTATGTTGAATGATTGTAGCGGATGCTCAAACTATTTTAGCAAGTTGTTTGTTTAATCTTTACAGGTGTGACTTCTTATATAAATTTTCCAACTTTTCCAACGATTTCTCCCGTCCTTGCCTTGACAAGCCGCCCTGTGATCGTTTCAAAATTTTTGCCCTGATTGAAAAGGTCTTGCCACTTGTAAACCAGGGTTTTCCCAAACCAAGAATCCTAGGTAACAGTAGACATTTCTTTCAAAATGTTTATTACAAGTTTTACAGTGCGAAAGTCGATTTTCTCGTCGTCTCCAATATTCTTTCGTATTGATTTGTTTGGTCTACTATATCTATATCTACGGTCTGTATATATATCCCAATAGATAGTGAGTCGGATCTTGCAAAACTCGGTATTTATATGTTTAATGAGTCCCTTCATTCGGGCACATACAAAAACAAATACCTGTCCCTGAGCCATTGACCCATCCTCTCCATGTCGCGATGTTTTTATGCCGCACTCTTACATCCTTGGTTAAGTAGGTGGTATATTTGAAGCAATGCAACATTTTAGAGATGAATTATGTTATTTAAAATGTGTTATATATTTTTTCTTGTTAAATGCCCAAATAATTTAATTGCAGATTTAATGAAATCCCTTATGGAGTATATAGAGAATACACAGTGAGTTTAGCTTACGATGTGGCGCAAACAAGACAGAAGTATGCTTTTAGTGACCACTCAGACCTGGTGGCTCGGAGGATGGGTTTCATTCCTTTGCCTTTAGGTGTGGTCATAACGAGGGTTTTGGTGCATGCAGTTAAAATAGATGGGTATGTTCTAAGTTGAATTAAGTACTAAATTTTAAATAAATTAGAAAACAGGTGTTGCAGCAAAATATATTAAATCAAATAATCATTGCTATGGCCATCAATCAACCAAGTTTGTAGAAGCGGCTTCCACAAAAACTTAGGTTACTTCTGGATTTATTATGATTCAGCATATTTCATTATAATTACATTAATTGTATTTCATACCTTACAGGTTTGCAGCAATTTTCTTGATATCTATTGCTTATCTGTGCCTTATATCAATACGAGTTTTGGTTTCCATTGTCATCCTTGGGAAAGCGTGTGATTTGATATCACAACATCAGATGGATAAAAACGACAGTCATCATACTACACCAAAACGGTAAATTTTCTAGAATTCACACATTTTTTTAATATAAATTAACAATGTTAAAATAATTAATGCTCCATGCGGTTTCGTATTTTATGTATCGAAAATTACACGGTGCTTAATGATGTTACATTTTGGACGAATGTTAAAATGTCAAACCTATTCAGTAAATTAATAAGTTGTTAAATTCATTTTAAGTGGGTAAGGGACATTTATTTGGTAGATAAATGTTTGAACTCGGGTCTTGGCCGTTAAATTGTGTTGTTTTCTGTGTGTCCGCTACACAGGGAATCCTGTGCGGGGGTGTGAGTGTGTTAGCGTTTTCTTTTCTTTTTCTTATCTAGCTTTATTATCATAACATTATAAACAATGTACTTATACTGAATATATTTTGAAACAGTAACTTGGATCGACTAATTGAAGTATCCTGACTGATCTTATGCCCATGGTTGTACTTCGATTGTCTGTTCTCTCTAAGACTACATTCTTGAGGGGTTGCCACCATGGGTTTCAATTTTATGGTTCTCTGTAACTGGTGCATGTTTTAAAACGAGAGCTTTCGTTATTTATAACAGAAAATAATTTATAACAGGGAACAGAAAGATATAAGCACGAAAGACGTTAGTTCACACAAGACGCCGGAAATTGAAGAACCACCGGTCAAGAGACCAACACAACTGAAGTTCCTTATACCAGAAGATGTCATGGTATGGATTTAGAATGTCAATGTTTTAGTTTAATAAATACTTGAATAATTGTAGTATAGACGTTACACTGGCTATGAATTTAAAATGGCTCATATAATCTTGGGCCTCCTGATTAGTATGTTTAGTCAAAAACTGTCGCAAATGCTTGCAAGGAAATTTTGGGATGGTATGCTTAGTGCATAAACAATTGTACAAATCGCTTGTTTTTTTATATTATAAAATACAAATATAGATATTGCAATTGCAATTTAGCTTTCTTCCTTGGACTTCTTTTGTTAGTTTTTGACCATTTGTCGGGACCTGTTCGGGAAGAGCTCTAATTTGAGTCACATTCAATTAGGTATTATTTTCAACTTTAATTATTTTGGCGTATCGTATTATCGTCATGATTCCGTTCACTTTTTCCCAGTCCCGACAGTGAATGCCATGAGCACTCTTAAAAAATTAAAAATGAATTACAAGCTGATTTGATTGCTAGCGAACATTATTACAGACTGAAACACTTGTGGACACTTCCGTTGGCGCCGCCGCTATATTCTCCAACAGCGCCATCGACCTCAACGGTGTCTGCTTTCTCAACGACAAGCTCACGGCGCAGGTTAAGCAGGAGTCCACTGATTATCTCGAGCCAGATATGGTAAGAAGTAAACACATAGTGAAATATGTTTACAAACATTGTATTTATTTCTTTTCGTTAGATATTTTTAAAATTTCCATTTGGCTTACTTTGAGCTTTGTTTCAAACTATTGTAAAATATTTTGAAACTTGTAACTTTTTAATATAAAAATTCATTGTTTTTTCAATTGATATCCTTTTCTGTTTCTCGAACGTGGCTTTTAAGTATTGTACATTTTTATTAAGGCGGAGGTTAGCCGCAGCGTGCCCGACATGAAGGCGAAATCGGACGATTCCCAGGAAGTCGCGGACATAGAGGGGCTCAAACGCCGCTCGGAGTCTGAGCCCAACCTCGTCAAGCCCGATGAGCATTTTGACGATACCGCGTAGTTATGCTCACGACTCATCGAGAAATGGCAAAAAGAAATAAGGAAAAATAGATAACCCCTGAAAACGGGCCCGCGATACATAGGTGACGCTTTTGGGTGTTGCTCGTGTTCAGAGGCCCATTTACCGTTCGGTGGTCCGAGTCCGTTTGCATGTTCGTTAGCCCTTCAAACTGTAAAAACATCGTCTCTCTGGAAATTTAATTGATAGAGGAGAAAACTATAACTAGTGCTCAAATCACGCAAATACTTTTCACTATGAAAGTTTGACTGATTACATCTCAAAAATCGATTAAAATATACGAGTTATCGACAAATTGTAAAGTGAGGTTGCGGGCATTCTTTAAAAAATTACAGAGTTGGATGCCGCTACCATAATGGCAGTCACGATGTAGCGATAAGTAGTCTCAGGGTCGTATTAGTCTTTCTAGATGTATAAACACGCGACTATAATACATTTATAGTTATTTGGAGCTTATGCTATGTTAATGTATCTAATTCCTCCTCCATTACATCTGCTCAACTTTAAAATATTTATTCCTAATCCTAAAGTTTGTTAAGACTTGTGAGTATAATTTTTCTTTATAAAATCAGCAATCGCAGACATACTCTTTGGCTTTATTTTCGTTTCGGAAACTGAAGAGTATTTCTTATCTATTAGATATAATTTTATGAGTTTAAGAACTGTAAATCCTCTTCATAGTATCCTATTGAAATTTAGAAGATAAAATAGGTACTTATATTAGTATAATTTTAACTTTGGAATTGTAACTCGTATCTTTTTGTGTGTGATATTGACACTTGATAAAGGGCCTAGCCTGGTATTTGAATAAATAAAAGATTATATCAAGTAGTACTTAGATGTACTTAGCATACTAGCGAGAATTACTTATAAATTATTGATTTTTGAAGAAAGGCTCATTTTATATCAAAATTGTTGTGCACATAATTGTGTACCTACGAAAGCTTTTTATTTCTATTCTTTTGCAACTGTGTTACTTTTCTGTTCTTTTGCAAAGTTATGATTATTGAATTCCCGATGAGTTATGTATACTACGTCCAGTAAATTTTTCGCTTTAAATGCAACGAAAAGTAAGACTGAGAATACTTGGGGGCTTAAAATGAGCCGGTCATCTGCAATGAAAATGACAAGTTATTTAATATTTAAGTAAGTAATTTTTTAATTCTTTTAACATGTAGCTTTGTTTGTGAAATTTATGGTCATAGCTAATGAGATATTTATTATATGATTCCATTGGCATTACGAAGCCGTTGATATGAGTGTTGTTTTTTTTAATTATTTTCTATTTATTTAATAACTGAAAAAGTTGTGCTATTTATGTAAATAAAATAGATTTCTAAGCGAACTACTTGGTTTTTCAATATGACCTATTATATATAATTCTTTCAGTGTTTTTTATTCTAAATACGAACCCATAATCTAAGTAACGCAGATCAAAATATACAAACTTAACTTCCAAACTTACTAGTGTTACTGTACTAGGGTTTAGACTTTTTTTAATTGATAACACTAAAGGTCGTCAATAGCTACCACATAAAAAAAAGGAAATGGATTGACAAACAGAAGAAAATTGTAGAAACCGAACTCAGTTTTGTATTTGCCTATTTATGTATAAGTATTTAAATGTTTTTAAGTTTAAGTTTGTTAAGTTTTGATTATGTGTTTAATTAAATAGTCGAAAGGTGAAAAAAGAAATAAATTATATTAATTACGATAGCGAAATGATTTTGACATGAATAGCCATCTAGCGGCGTCTTGAAATATTAAAACCAAGGCTAGTGACCAGCGCGGTAGCGCTTTAAGGCGGTGTTCTCTTACAAACCGACATCATTTGTATTTAGCAAGCTTTGTGTAAGTTTCGCTAGATGTCGTTAGGAAAGTTAAAACACTAAGAAAACGGATCCAATAAGTATATCCGCACGATACTAAGTTATCAGAACAGAATGAGAGTGTAATTGTGGGTACATTTGGAGTCTTACGGATTTAGATATCTAATCAATCAAACCGGTTTTTTTAGTCTACACAGCAATATTGGACGCGCGATCAGCACAAACCACATATCATTCCGTCGCACCCAGTTCGTTCAATTCAATGTTTTCAATGTAATTAAATCGTTAGGATTGAGAAAATAATTTAAAAAAATTTACCCACCGAAAAACACGGTGTTTGTCAATTTTGTTAGTTGCACAAGTGTGGACTAAGTATAGTAGAAATGTTGTGTTGGATGCAAAACATCACTTTGGTACATTTGGGCAAGTCGAATGATGTATTGATTCAAGCTGGACACTTTATGTGGAGGGACACCCAAAGGTCTTAGTCAGGGCGTTTGGGTGTCCTACATGAAAGCCTTTCTTACTTTGTAGTTATGACAAATTGTGTAGGGTAAAAGAAATAATACACTCAAGGAATCTTTTAATAAACATGTTTTCAGTGAAAAACTTTCTACTTTAAAATTTAGATAAGTCCTTACACATTTAAGTGTACAATACCTGTATACAATCAGTTATTATAATTAATTACTACTATTATTCACAATAATGCAACAACATTCATTTATCATAACACCAATAAAGTTCAATACATTTTTAATACTTAAACAAATTTTATTAATACATTTTTGACCAGTACCTACTCGCTCACCGAATTTTGCTTTTATGTACCTATGCTTATGTACCTACTATTGTTCAGAGATATTATTTTCATTTAAATTAACTAGTTATGCGGTCGTTGACAAAGATGTGACATGCCATTACAAAAAATACAGATACGTACGATAGATATAATATTGAACAGATTGGGGTAAGTATAAAATAAAAAACAGGTAAATAAAATATTGCGAATTTCATCTTAGTACCTACCTATTCATTCAACTATTTAGTCGTACGAATAGTACCTACGAGATGTGTATGTTGTACTGATTTAAATAGTCGGAAATTATTCTTATGACATTCAAAATCTAAGGCCTACAAGTAGTGTCTCATTAAATTGTGTCTGTGATTACTTTTGCTTTTATTTAGAGCGGAATGGACAGTTTCATGATTTTACTTATTAGGAATCATGTAATTTTAGACTTATAAATAATGTTGAGTACTAAAATTCGTACAAAATATTGTACAATTATTAGTTTTGAATTATACTGAGACATTAAGAAATTGGGGGACGGCGTTACAGAAGGACGGAATGAAAAATGAAGTTCAACTTCGAAGATTTTCACCACTTACATTCGGTGGTTTTCTGCATCAGTAAGGAGATCCATAACGCAACTAGAGGTTGACCATAATTATTAACGTATTAACTATAAACATTATGTACCTATACCTACTCGTAGTAAGTGTACTTTGGTACCTAGACGTAAAACTTTGTGGTAACACGTAGGACATGTTGAAAAATCTATGATTAATAATATGTATTGGTCAAGATAGGTACAGAATAAATACCATTCAGGTACTTTCAGGTACTATTTTGAGATTAGAATTTAATGTACCTACGTACTTACCATATTTTTTATGCAATGCATAAAAAGTGTATCTTCCTACAGAAGTGGCCTGTTATATTGGATATTTAAGAGATTGATGGTGAGCACCTTCGAATTTCGGCATCTATAGGGTACTAATAATATTATTATTATTATATTCGCAGGATATAGTTAGAAAAAAAATCAATGTTCAAGTTTTCAACAATTTGTATTTTCCACCTTAGGTGATTTCATATTAAATAAAAAAATTCTTTCTCTTATATACACATTCAATCCAAATTTAGTCAGGAGTGTATTTACAAATATATTAAATAGAATTTAGTAAAAATTAGTGAGATTTAACAATACCTATGCAGATAGTTATACTAACTATAATAAGAACATCAACAACATCGTTCACTCAGGTGAAATACATGAGACCACTTAAACAATAGCCACACAAAAAATTGTATTCATTCATAGCTAGAATACCGTTAAATACTTAAGTTATCGTACATGGTTTGCAAAAGTCGCTAAGATACATAGTACATAGTAACATGAAAGGTACTAATGGTTGTCAGCACCGCAACAGTGATCGTAACAGAGGATTTAACAATGTAAAGTCGCACCAGGGCTTCAAGGAAAGTCATAACTCGTAACCTAATACAAAAACCGTATATCAACAACGTTAACGCGATGCAACATTACGTAACATTTAAGATTTAGTCTTCTCCGTTTCAATTCACTCGTTTGACTAACAAGAATACGCTTTATTAAAACCTATCTACGCTAGCCTTTCTATTAGAGACTTCGTCCCTTTTATAATAGTATAAACATTATGAACGTGTACTCTACATTCTTATCTCGTCACAGTTTGCGTACACGTTTTATGTTCGTTGCGCATGTCGAGTTGAAGAGTACTCGAAAGAACCGTCGCCGTCGCGTTTCCGCGAATTCGTCGCGTTATGCGGTGACATTATCTCGTTGTCTGTTATTTTTAAAAATGTCTAACAATTCAGTTTGCGACATATACAAATAAAGTGTTGTAACAGTCGGCTTAGTTTGAAGCAGAAATTGTAATATCTAAGTATGTTTATTATTGTCAGATTAAATCTACTGACTTTATTTACTCAAAGGCTCACCCTGTTAATGTTTTACTAAAGTTTTTTTGTAACTGTATACATTTAACTTTGCAATTTTATTTCGCACTAATGGCCGTGGAAAAGGAAAAGCTTAAGTGTCGAAGGCTACTGCTAAATTCTTCTAGAAAAATTATAATGTGTAATTTAGTACATAATAATTCGATGTTTGCAAAGCAGGATTGCAAAATGCCAAATCGTGGCAGTTGCTGCCCAACACACCTTTAATAAACCGCGGCTCAATTATATCTCACCACCAGAACCCTGGTTACATGGCCTTATGTAATCATTCTATATCTATACAGAAACTTATGAGTATTATAAATTAGGGGCCCTCGCTATACTTGCAAATAATTAATAATGATTAAGAGATCATAATTTAAATTCTACATACTAGAACATTTCCTAGATTAGGTAGTCTATAATAATACGCAATGTTAGAAATATATGCCACTGGGAGAATTTATCAGTGAATTTATAGAAAATCGATTGAAATAAGAGAGGGAAGAGAGAGCAAATACGTCAAATGAAGATTGTTAGTGTGAATAAAGATTGATGGTTAAGTTTTACGGGAAAAGAATTGAGCAAATTTTGTTAAATAAAATTGTTTGAGCAAGAATAGACCATGACAGCAGCCGTCGAAAATTTAAATAGAAGGCTCTTCCAATCGGTCGAATAATAGCCTATAAAATCATGAACAAACGGTAGTCGACATTCTCGCGATCATCCCTCGACTAGAAATATTATACATCGAAATTATAATATTTATAATAATTATCACTTATTCAGCAGTCATGTGAACCTTAGCATTAAATAAAACTGCCGTGGCACGTGGTAAAGTTAACGAATGGCACAGTTTCACGTTAGTTATGTCAAGTATAAGAATAATGAATATAATACACTTGTACGCACATACAATAATTAGGTACGTACTAGGTCGTCGGGGTCAGAGAAAGTTCACAGTGGCTATATTGGACTTATTTTATAAGAAAACCTATTTTGTTTCCTAAAATGGAAACGTTTACATTAAAAAGAAGAAACGTTTTCTGACCCCTAGACTACCCGCAAAAAGGGTAATTCCGCTTTGATTATTCGTAATCATCAACCGATGTACAAACATCAGTACACATACATCAATTAAAACATTTAAAGAACTGATTAATAACTTCCGATTGTACATTTTTAACTACAGAACTGTCTTCAGACAGAACGATATGTGTTCATTTTACGTCGAGAATGCCGGAGACGGCGGCACCGTATTCTCCATCGCGCAAACACAACGCAGTCCAAGGCGCGCACTTGTCACAAACGCAGAGGACACTTAGGCCACACCAATTCGTATCTATGTTTGTTCCCAGTCTAGTTCATTCAATTACCCTATCTAATTAAAATAAATACGTCGAGTTGATCACCTCCTCCGTACCTAATAATTACAAATATGTATAAAAAGATATAAATTTCAGTGAATTTACAAAATGTAGAGTTAATAAAGCTTCGTTAAAGACAATCTTTTACACCTAAGCGATGAAATTATTTAATAACTTCAACGTGAAAGTATAATAGTTCATTTGTTCGCGGGCGCGGGTGTCACGGCAGTCGCGTCGAGCGCTCCGGCGCTGCGGGCGCGGCGGCGGGCGCGTGGCCGCTGGAATGTGCGGGCGAGGGCGAGGGCGCGCGCGCCGGCGCCGCGGCGGGCGACCGCTACAGGGACGCGTGCCCGTGCGGCTCGTGGTGGTGCGTCGGCCCCCCGCCGCCGCGCTCTCGCTTCAGCCTCTGCTTCAGGTGTACCTTCGCGTGCCGCTTCTTCTCGTCGGACCGCGCGAACTTGCGCCCGCACACGTCGCATGCAAACGGCTTCTCACCCGTGTGCGTCCGCACGTGCGTCGTTAAGTGGTCCGACCTGCTGAACGATCGCATGCAGATCCGGCACTGGAACGGCTTTTGTCCCGTATGGATCCGAATATGTCTCGTTAATTCGTCCGATCGCGAAAACCTGCGGTCGCACCCGTCCACGGGGCAGGCGTAAGGCCGCTCGTGCACCGGGGTCTTGCTCGGTCGGTTGGGATATTTCCGCGGCTTTACCGGCACCAGTCGCAGCGGCTGCGCGCTCTGCTGGTACACCTGGGACAGAATCTCGTGGCCCTTGCTCGTGGACGGGTTGTACTCTGCGAGCTGCACGGGCCGGTCGCCGACAGGACTAGGATACGGCTCGCGTTTCGGCAGGCCGGAGGGTCCCGGGGTGGGCTGAGGGGCGGCGGCATACTCCTGCACCTCCCAGGAGTGCTGGGGTTGCAGCTGTGGAGGCGGGCGGTATTCGCAGTGCTGCGGTTGGCAGGGTTGCTGCTGGGGACAGTAGGAGGGCTGACACTCGGGCGGGAGGAGGTCGACGCGTTCCTCGTACTCCTGCTGGAAGTATTTGTCGACGCCGTGGCCGGGCCCGGGAGGCAGCAGCCACTGCAGCGGTGGCGAGGGCACGCGCTTGCTGCCGGCGGGCGGGCCGTACAGCGAGGCGCTCGCGCTGGAGGCATTGCTGGCGTCCTCTGCGCGCGCGCCGGGCGACAGCGACGCCTCGTGCTTGTGCCGCCGCGGCGAGCACCCGAGTGACAGCTCATCGCCGGGTAACGTACCTGCAACAATTGACAATAATCCCATTATTCGATATTCTAGTCGAACTTTTTGTAATATCTTCAAATACCTATGGAGTCAATTTCAATCAAACAGTATATTTAAGCTATATTGACTTTTATTTTTGATGTATATAACAATTGAATAAGTGTCGATCAAATTAATCACTTAGAATTAATCAAGTCTATTATCGCTGATTTAATACAAGGCTCTTTATGAAATCAGGGATATAAAATCTTGTGAGAATTTCGAAAATTGATTAAAACATAAACTATTAGGTTAGTCATTGGTTTTAATCAATAAAGTACGGTCATTGGTATATTGGAATCGAAATAAAAAAGGGTAACTTGTGTTAGATGTTGTGCGTGTTCTACCAATACACTGGAAATACTTAGGTAATATCGACAGCTAGATATTATAATAAGGCAAACGCGCATACGGAGCTCTGCCAGCCGTAGGTACTTGAAGCGTATTAAGAAGGAAGCTCTTTTCGAAATTATTTTGTCCGTGGTAGAAAAGAATGACTCGACTGGAGCCGTAGACGACTGCAATTAATCAAGACTATTCAAGACAGTGCGTTTTAAACTAGTCTTCGAGGAGAGGTGCGGAAAAGATGGCAGGACTACTTCTACCATGTCCCAATGTCCATGCTACTACTAAATGTCTGTTGGTGAAGCTCGTACATTTGAGGAGTTAAATAGGTAAACAATTAATGTTGTATTTTGCGTGTTTGATGGTGCGGGCGGAAGGCAGCGCGGGCGATAAGCGCCGGAAGCCGATAGTCGCTATCATCGTCGCGTATCTGGACTCTACTACGTATGCTTTAACTGATGGCCAATGTGTCAAAATTTATTGAAAATTATAATAATTTGGATTAATTTGTTTGGTTATAAAATCAACTGATGCCACAGCACTTTTTACTTTTTATATATTTATTTGTTTATTGTTACTCAAACAAATACGCGAACCATGCAAATAGTGTATGATATCTGTGATAACTAACCTAACCTAACTCCGATACCTGCCATAAGCTCGTTGGCAATATAATAAGTTTACCCACTCGTCCATTACACTACTACTCGTCTACTACGATTTCAGGGTAGGTACCTACTACTTGTGTAAGAAACTTTATAAGTAATAAATAATAATTCAAGTATATTGCTAATATTGAAAAAGTCCATGAGTAAGTTGTGGAGAGAGATTATTAATTTTAGGCCATGTTTCTTTCAATACAGAAATAGATATAGTTATTTATTGAATTAGTGTTAGATGTAATCAAAGTAGCCTGAGATTACCTTGAAAATGAAAGTAAGAGTAGGTAAGTGATACCTAATCCAATTACTTACCTACAGTTAAAAAAGCGTGTTGTAGAGTCTACGAGCTTCATTAAATTTGTCACTCTACTAACTGTTGAGATTATAATTTTTATAAATAAATCAATTATGATATAAATGTGCAACAAGGGTTTCCTGTCCCGGACTCTACCTACATATTTGAATTTCATTACAAGGCTATAATAATAATATATATAATATTAAGTTAGTATGTGTGTAGGCTAGTTGATAAATACAAATAGATGTTCAGTTAAAATGGAAATATCTACTGATTATTTTAAAGAATATTTCCCTTCATATTAGTTCCAGTCCATTATTGTTATAAATTTGGTAAATCTGTAACTTTTCTAAAGTATGTATAGTGTGTTTTAAAACTGTATAATTTTCACGTTTGTTTCATGAGGTTGATATATTTACCGTTCCAGAGTACGTAACAAGCACGTAAATAAACATTAGACTGGATTTCACTTTGATCACTAAAATGACGCAGCAACCTATCGGAGCAGAGCGCGCCAGCATTTTCACAATGAAACCTCTCCTCCATTCAACTAGTGGTATCGATCCGACCGCATGACACGGGACGCTGAACTTTCAATTTCACTTCAACTACTAGCACTGAAACTTCCCGATTTTCTCGCTCCTACGCGGCGAATGGAATCTCACAGGTGTACGAAGGATAAAGATCGGTGAAATGTAGCACTATGAATCTCGATGGTTATGAGACTTATGAGGGGTCGCGGCAGGTGTAGGCAATGTTTATTTACAACGTTATCGGTCGCGCGCCGGCGGGGGCGAGTCCCGCCTACGGTGCCGTCGGCGTGCGTATCGTGCGGAGCGCGAGCAGCGTGCGAGACCAGAGGTGCGTGACGGGGTCGCACCTGATATCGGCGGCGGCTCGAGCAGGCTCGGGAAGAAGGCGGGCAGGTCCGAGGTGGTGACGGGCGTGTTGAGATCGGCGGGCGCGCCGTTGGAGGCCAGCAGCGGTGCCGGCTTGAGCGCGCAGTCGAACCCGAGCGCTCCCACGTCCGCGAGCGAGAGAAGGTGAGGGCCGGCAGGGAGCTCCGCGTCGGTGCCCATCCCGTCCGGCACCACCTGCTCCTCGGCCCAAGGGCCGAGTGGAATTACGTACAGCGCCAGCGTGAAGACGGCCTCTCGCGCGGCCTGTGCGAAGGGGACTGGCGTCGCGCGACCCCGCGCCGCAGTTTTATCAATGGAGCCGCGGTCCCATATTCGGTAGCGGCGCGCGCAGCTCTGCCAATGGCACGTCGCGCTGCCCCCCCCGCGGCTGACGTCATCGCCCGACACCGCCCACCGCCCGCGCCGCCCCCCCAGCCCCCCGGTCCCCCGGCGCCCGCCACCCTGTGCAGCTCTCGGCCGCCGCGAAGCCTCTCGTGCCGTATGCTTCCGAGCTTCTATTCCAACATTGACCGTGACATTGCTTTTGTTCTACGTTTTCAATCTCCGCACGACTGTAATATTTCTGTGAAGAGTTTTTTATTTATCAGAAGCGCTCTTACTTTTTTACCTAGCACCTGTATTTTGAGAAAAATTAATAAGTATAACAATGTTGGTAAGTATATTTCTTATAAGTAGGTACCTTGTAGTGTAAAATCAAATAATTTCATTTCTTATAATCGAAACAGGTTCACTTTTGTTGTTAAAACATTACTTACATTAATTTTCACAATAGTAGGTACCTCACTGGTTTAAATAGGTAAGTAGTAGTTTAAGTTATTGTGGGATGCGCTTCCGTCTAAGGTTTTCTCAGTGGATTATGACATGGGGTTCTTCAAATGAGGCGCAAAAAGAGCTCTCCTTCAGGGCCGGCAACGCATTGGCGACTCCTCTGGTTTTGTCAGTGTCCATAAGCGACGGTGACCACTTATCATCGGGCGTTTGCTTGTTTGTTGATTTACAACTAGTAAAAATAAAAGGAATGTGTCATATAAATATAAAAATTATTTCATTTAATTATTGTCCTTAATTTTAATACCACAGACAGACTCTCCAACTTTTATTTATTGGTCAATAACATAAGACAGCGTTATGCTGACTAATTAGTGATACTGATGATTGTAATTGTGAAATGGGGAGATCTCGTGCCAAGTACTGATTACAAAAAGCCCTACAAACAGCACAAAACTGCCTTTGTGTGAAATGTTTGCATTTAATTTCCATAAATGTTTTAATACACATTTTTTATGAATACTACATTAAATCAGATAAGGCATTTTCGTAAATTCAACTGTGGAAGGGTTGAAAGGACTGGTTAGATGGAAGTTGAAGATAAACATGTTCTGGGAATGTCACTGGTAAACAAGTTGGTATTACAAAAAAACCGACAGCATACATTTGACGAAAGTAATTTCAAATGAATTTCAACTTGTATGACCTACGAGACCATATTATCTGTCGTGAATCAATTTATGTTGCGTATTGCTTTTTGCTTTAAATAAAGTAAACCTTTACACACTCACGCTAAGATTCATTTTGTTGCGTGTGGCGGACACATACAGAAAACCACACATTTCACACACCTATGACCAGAGTAGAAATATTTCAGATAAATGTCTGCCCCGGCCGGGGATCGAACCCGAGACCTATC
>DWLO01001650.1:0-14350 GCA_018245335.1 Dalla quadristriga | reverse complement strand
CGCCTATAGTATACATGTGCTGTTATTTCTTAATTTGTGTTCTGTTCTGATGTACGATAAAGATTTTTTGGATTGTATTGTAATGTTCCCTTTCAATTTATTTCAATTTATTTATTCACTAGCTGGCCCAGCAGACGTCCTGCATTTTCCTTGGAAGGAATTTTTTTTTTTTACTTACTCAGAAACGCTCGCCGGTGTGCGCATAACAAATCACCAAAGTTTCATCGAAATCGGATCATTGTTTTAGGAACGCGTACGGGACAACAACAACCTAACAAACCAAACATCGTCAATTTGATTTCATTAATTTTTTTTCCTTATTTTTCAAAAGTTTTAATAGTTATTCTGCTATTCCGTGCGGAGACAAATCCAACAAATCAAAAATCATGAAAATCCGTTCAGCTATTCTTGAGCTATTAATGGTGTAACTACCACGATTTTCGACTTTGTTTTTTTAATATACATTGCATAATACGGATTACAAGTATACAAGCTCACATACGCGTATAGATAAATCCAGGTAAAAAATATTAGAGATTGTACCCACTTATTTACCGTATAGGCTTTGTTTTATCACAATATCTTAAATGGCTTTTTAGTTTTAACCCTTAGCGCCTGTACCCCAAGGGGCCCGTTTATAATTTTTCACACTGCCTACATTCATATAATATCCTTCATAAGACTTGGTGAACTTTCTTTGTAATGCAATTTTCACTATATAAAATTTCCTATATTCAAAGAAGTCGAATTCGACAAAGTCGCAAGTTAGTTTAAAATATTGTTGTCTGATTAAAGTATTAGTATTTACTAAATTAATAAAAAATAATGATGATTTATTTTGTAAAGATTATCAAATAGTTGTACAGGTTATGTCAATGAGATAAAACTAAGATAAATCATTTATCCAAATAAAACAGCAACTCGATATTATTCTTAATGTGAATGAGTGATGATAAATCTTGGTCTAAACCTATGATGTCAAAATTGTATTAAGCATTTAATTGCATATTTAAATTTGAACACCTTTGGGTGAGAATAAGAATGATAATTATATTTATCTATGTTTTGATCATCTGTTAAATTACATGTCATTATCTTGTAAATAAATATATTGAAATTGAGACGTGATCAATAAATTGACTTCATGATACCCAATCTTTTACACGTCACACAGACTCGTAATGTCTTATTTTTTGACATAAATTATTTTGTTACCTGTAACAAAGTTGAAAAACATTATCCGTAGCGCCAGCGGAGCGGCTGTTCAGTGACCCGGGATGTTTGATCACGGAATTAGAGCGTTGGCGTCTCATTAGCTCGCTCACGTTAACATCTCAACGGAATTTCTTTTGCAATTCGCTGCCCCGTGAATTTGAATAAGCCAATATTTATCGTTTAAAACAAATTGTTGTATCTGAAATTCTGGAACTTTTAGGGACCCATTAGAGTGATAATATCACTCTAATTATGAACTAAAATTTCATACAACGAAATGTGTCTAGATAGTATTTCACTTTTAAAACGGCACCAAAAATATCTACGAAAATAAGTAGATTCCACTAAATTTGGTATTCGAATTTTCTGTTTATACATTTAAATATTCAAAGGTCATAAAACGATCAAAGAATGTCACTTACTATGTCACTTACTAAGTGACTAATAATTACCTATATTCTGTAATTGGAATAACTCACTCGATGTAAGTTATTTACTGGTATACTTTATCATTTTATGCATCGCTAAACTTGTTAGATTGTTGTTGTGCATTCAAATTGCATACTCCATAGACAACATTGTATGATATAATAATAATAATAGAGTGGACTGCACAAATATTAATTTTGTGGCTTAGTTATTTTCCGATGCGAAACGGTGAGTTTAATGTGAAGTATGGATTATTCATATACTCAATTTATGCACTCAGCCTTAATCTCATATTTCCTTGTGAGATTGCTCTACAACGATAAGTCCGCTTTGCATACCATGTTACCATAATAATATGCATTTGTCGCTTCTAGTAATCATTTTAATCGATGGAATAAAACGAAGTCATATTATAATGATTACTTTATTGATGGTAATATGGCCATGAAAATCTGTACAATACAATACTTCTTATTTCATCATAAGGTAATTACATACAATACAATACAATACTCTTTATTGTACACCAAAAAATTAAGACACAAAGTACAGTAACATATATACAGTGACAATATACAAAAGGCGGTCTTATCGCTTAAAGCGATCTCTTCTAGACAACCTTATACGTATGTATAAGTGTATACTTGAGAAACGTCACAACAGGGAAAACAAAACATAATACATTGATAGATAACATGCAATTCGTCACTGATCTAGAAATCACTGTTAACACCTAATTATGTCACGATAGATATACCTATCTTATTCATTGGCTTTATAAAAATAATACATACTTAGCCTATATCATCTAGGGTACACTGAGAATATAATTGAGCGCAGTCGCTGCCAAATTTGTGAGCCAAGTCGTATTCCTTGTGGACCGGATCAGCAAATGTCTTGCCAGGGGGTAACCTGAAAGAATATGAGTAATGAATTAAATAAATAAATAATAAATAAAGAAATAATAAAAAAATAATAAATAAGTAATTAAATTAAATGATTTCAATGATTCAACTTTGATCATTTATAAAAAAAAATATATAAAAAATTACATCTGAGCAATTAAAAAAATTTAATATTTCGCCCCGGGCGAAGCGTATACCACCAAAAGATTGATTTGGGCCACTTTTAAAAATGGTTACCTTATAAAATCAGAGCATTAAAACATAAGCTACACAATCCAAACAGTATAACTTTTTACAGATAAAATTAGTTTTAAACACCCAAAACTATCGTAAATAACCCAAGCGTCAAAGAACAAACAGGAGTACATAAAACAGCTAAACAAGGTACAGTGCTACAATTTAGTTTGGAATTGGCCCGCATTAGCAATTTTATATCTCTCGAGGGAGCAATTTGATTCGGAGCGAAAAACTAGCCAACGAACTTCGCAGATTTGCTGGTTTTTGTGTGAAATTATAAGAAGATCAACGTGTGAACCGCTTCTGGGGAATGTCTGGTTAGCCCAATGGTTAGCTGGTAGAGAATGCATTATGCATCATGCCCGCCATTTGCACCCTGCACTTGTGTTATTGTGGTTCAATAAAGTTAAATAAATAAATAAATGATTTTGAATCTAATTACTGTTTGTGCTCTCTACTGTATTCTGTGTATTTTGCTGCTGTTGTTTGCAGGTGGTAGAACCTGTTTGCGGTTCGCCCGGGGCGGTACCACCGCCACATCCATATTTTGTAGTACTTCTACTACCTGATATCTGGCATAATAATCTCATTTCATTAGCCATTCGATCTGATACGGTGAAATTAAGTTTTACTTCTCTTTCGATTCCGTTTTATTGAAGTTGTTGTCAGCTTTAGTGACCTGTATCAGTGCTGGCAAGAAAAGAGCACATTAAGGAATCGCTCTGACCACTTGAAAAATATTGGTTTTGTGGTCAACCCATTAGTGGCATTCCCTGAAAGCTAAGGAGGCCTGTACATCTTCCACCACGCTGCTTCAGTGCGTATTAGTGAAATTAACAATAATAACAATGAAATAACTAAATACTTGTGGTATCTAAGTAGAATGAACGAACTGGTTGGTATCGTTTGCTCAAGGGTGCTGTTCGTCCAAATGTATTTTTTGTCAAAAGTGCGTTTCGTCAAAAATCTTTTAGTCAAACGTGCACGAACTAGTAAATTAAAGAAAATGTGTAATAACGTCCAATAAGCGTATGCAACCATTGAATAATAAACAAATCTTAATCTAAATGTTTAGTGGTGTCGACATAAAGACTTTTCTATCCCATCGGTCATTATTTTCAGTATCATTATCGCATATAGTTTATCGCTGCAAGTACAACTAGTGGGTACTTCTCAGAAGCAGCTTCCTTATTGAGTAAGTAATTACGATGGCCGTTTTTAATCTAGACTTGATGACGCTTCCACTGCCTTTTAACACTTGGATCCTTTTCTCGGATAGAAACTAAAAGCATTTAATTCCAATACTTACTTCAACCGCAGTGAATGGTTTATTACCTAGTCTCCAAGTCACTTTGTTATGCGTTGGGGGTGACAATACAGCCACCCTCAATCAATCAAATCTCTTGCAGTAGTACAATCATAAAGGCGTGCGGTTGTTGATTGAAAAAAAATGCATAAGCATTCCCTAGGAATCCCTTCAGGTAGGCAGGTCATAAATACATTGCGTATACTTTGAAATTAGTTCAGCCCCATCCCAACATAATTATGATATCATAAGAGGGGATCGATAATAACTAAAATGTTAGATACGGTTTGCAAGTGTACGATTCGTCGAGACAGTTTGACAGGTGGTACAACCTGTATACGAGTCGCCCGGGGCGGTGCCACCGCCACACCCATTTCTGCCGTGAAATGTATGTTTTCAAACAATTGTTTCGGTGGGAAACGTGTGGATGCCGTTACTACGCGTTTTAGTGGTATGTATGTGATGTGGGTATATATTTTAATTGTTATATGTGCATGTTATCCTATGTGGGAGGAAGGGAGGTGTTATATCCATGAAAGTATACACCATCATACGTTTTGCTCGCGGATTGTTGCACAGTAGATTAAACGTAGCTTTATAATAATTATTTTATTATTGTAAAACAATTTTTACGCCGGCGAAGCAGCGGCAAATTTAAGTTTCTGTATAAACTTCAAAATAGTTTTACTTACGCGAATGTTGCCCGCATAATTTCCTCCAGGAATGTTCCCTGTTCAGCCAAGCTCTGCGCGGACTCGCAAAGCATTCGTAACACACATTCTTTCCCATGCCATCCTAGTCTGTAAACAAACAAATTTAACTCTTTTTTACGTAAATGCAAGGCTGTATCACGTGGGATAGCCACATATACAGGGCGATTTTTTAAGTGCGCGAAAAACAACTTGTTCGACTAAAACGGGCTTGTCTTGTATATGGTTCTACCATCTCGTAAACTTACACTAAAAAGATAAATCGTAAATTAACGCACATTGCGCTGCTGTTTTAAAGGGAGCTCGTAAATAATATCTCCGCCTCCCATATAGACGCTAAAACTGTTGTTAAACTTATTTATCTACGAGGAGATGCGTCCTCCATTTTGTCAGGAGTTTGAGCAGACGCTTTAAGTTTATGTCACGTTACAATGTTCAAAGTCGTCGAACTAAATTTTCTTTACATTGGCTTTGAATTGAGTTATTCAATAGGGCATTTTGTTGACATTTTATGTACTATTTAGGTATTGTGTTTCGGTCGGAAAGGTGTGGATGCCAGCTACACTCATAAAAGAGGCGACCACCTTAGTCCTCAAGTGCAGCAACGCATCTGTGACCAGCTTCGAACAGGACTATTACTAACCGCTACTAACCAAACTATCACTAACACCGACTACCAGGACTTACAATCGTTAACAGTCCTTTCCCATAGTTTTTATACTAACGAATACTGACCAACTAACATTCTTATTAACATCTCATATTAACTGGACAAACACCTCCAGGTTATTTCACGGTCCTATTCAAGGTTTGTCACAGATGTCATGGGTGGCAGCGGATAGGTGGAGTTGCATGCTCGTTGGCTATTGCGTTTGTAATTTTGGTTATATTTTCAGTCTCCATGGGCCATACACATTAATAACTTTTTTCTTCAGCCAAATTATTATAAAATAGGCAATATCATAAGATAACAGTTTACCTGACCAATATAATGATCTTAGAATAAAAATAATAAGTCTTAAGCAATAACAGCAAACCTATTACTCTAAGGCTGTTTCGTTTTCACGTTAATTAAAATGAAACTTTTTATTCTCTGTAAGGGGAATCAATAATGGAAAATACTCTTTAAGTCTACTTTCAAGCAGGAATAAATAAGACGGGTCAAATTATTTCTTAAGTAACAAACTAACCGTACTTTTACTTTACAAAAGCACGTTTCCACCAAGTTTACGATAAATACACTTCGTAATGGAAGCTTCAGTTTAACTTTCTTGTTTGCTTCGATCGAAATAAAGGGGGGATTAAAAATCTGGAGACTGGAGAGACAACAAGTTATGAAAGCTGTGTAGGACATAGTTGTTTGTTGGAAATAACGTTTCGAAAGGTGCCTTTGTTCAGAGCGCATTTTACCCTTTCCGTCAAATACGTTCTTTTGTTCTTTCTACTTTTTCGTTTTCATTTGTACAAGACATATATTATTATCTGCCGCTGAATGTGATTCAGTGTTATGATTTTCTGGTTCTACTAATCTCAGTTTATCAATTTGTCGTTTACCCATTCATTCATTCAACATTCATTCATTAAACTTTTCGTTCACACCGATCTGATATTACGTCATAATAATTACGCCATAGGATAAAATTAAATGACATTAATATTCTTGAATTTTTTATTTATTTGATTTCACTTGTATTCGTTTTTATGCTAGACCTACCCTCATATTTGTCAATCTTCAACTAGTCCAGAACGATGCGACATAGTGAATCACTGCGAATAAATCCGCCTTTTTGTGATGTGTATTTTTTAACTGTACTAAAACTATTTTCCGCCCTTCGACAAGGTGGACTGACGACGTGAAGAAAACAGCGGAGAACCGCTAGATTCAGAGGGCACAGGACCGGTAGGAGCGACGTTGATTAGGAGAGGCCTATGTCCAGGAGTGGACCTCTAAAGGCTAATGGATGGATGAATGGAAAACTATTTTACTTTATTTCGCTAGGTATCAAATAAAATGTTATAATTATCATCATTTAACTTACCCTTCCATAAACGTTTCCAGCTTCGGGAATAAGCTTGCTCTGCCTTCTCTATGAAATTCAATGCTATCTTTATCTAAATCTCGGAGATTGTTTATATATTTCTGCTTAACGTGCATATATTTAACATCGAGTGCTTTAATTTGGTTTTCATTGCTAAATTTATTGTCTTTTAAACTCCGTTTTGCAAATGCTGGATTCACAATAAATTTTCTGTGAAAACATAAAATAGCTAATAGAAGTTGTACTTTATTGTGTTACAATGACATAAACATATAATGGAAAATAAGCATACAGCTCACTGGTGCTAAGTGATCTCTGTTGCCTCTGGATACCAGGATCATCATCATCACAACCCATCGACGGACCTCTACTTAGCACGGGTCTCCTCTCAAGGTGAGAAGCGTAAGGCTATAGTCCAACACGCTCGCCACGTGTGAATCGACAGACTTCACATAGGCATGCAGGTTTCCTCACATTGCTTTCCTTCACCGAAAGCAGGTAATTTTCAATTACTTAAAGCGAACATAACTTAGAAAAGTCATAGGTGCGAGCTTGGGATTTGAACCCAGGACCCCGAGTAGAAGGCCGAAGTCTTTATCACTAGATACCTCGTTACTATTTATTACAAATCTACTTACTTTTTATAAGGCACCTTCGAGAGGACCTTTCCATCTTCATCCAAGTAATAAATGTGTTTAGACGCACCATCTCTATTCTGTGCCTCGTTAAATACTTTTTCGTGATTTTTGATGAAGTTAAATAATTTTGGGTCTGTTGGCAGCTCCCACGCAAGAGCCGCAGTATTCCCAAACCAAACAATATCCCCAATTTGTAGGTAGCCATGATTTTGAGTGCAGAAGACTGAAAATTGTAATGAATTGTTGATGCTAGGCCCAATTTGGTGATTATTGTTTAAATAATATTCATTACAGTTATATATCCAGTAAACAGTAACATACATACAATAATATATACATTTACTGTTCTAAAAGATTAATGGGCCTTTAATCGAACCTTTCGATATTTCTATTTTTTCCATCTACTCAGGTGACTATTTATCGTTAATTTCAATTTCATACTCACATGCTTTTGATTAAAACTCTGTTTGAGATCTGTCGCTCAGATACGAAGGCAGAAGTTTAAACCTGATAACTGTCATGCCATAATTATTGAATTTCCTGATCGACATTTCACAATTTATGTAACTAAATGCCTTGAATCAATCACAGAATATGCCTAAGGAGGTCTGAATTATAAACACTCTAAATTTATATTATTGCACATTGCTTTTATTGTTCTGTGAAGTCAGGTTTAATAAATTTTACGAATTTGAAGCGATTCACAGATTGACTTTTTAAGTTGATGAACATTTGGCGCTCTTCCAGATATTGCTCGAAAATATAAGAATTAAGTTGTTATTTAATTATCCGTTTATAAAAACCTTAAAAGTTTATAGTCTTAATTTTAACCTTATAAGCTGTTTATAATAATATATTACATATCATGCCATTTTTATCTAAGTAAAATAATATTGGTCGAACCTACACATTTTTATATTAATATTTGATGTCAAAATCATAGTCACGCAATTAAACCATCGAGTTGTATTCGTTAATTAAAATTGGATAAAGAAAAATAATTCAATTTGAAATTACAGCCGTCCTTTGAAACGTATCGAACAAAACATTTCAATTTCATGATCTAAACGATAACATTCCAATTAATTGAAGTGAGAAGTAATTAATTGAAGTGAATAGTAATTAATTGAAGTAAAAACAATTCATTCAGATAAAATATTTACCCAATTGGAAGGAGCTTCCGTCCGGGAACACTAAGTACCGTTTTCTCCTCGAAAGAATTCTTGAGGACCTTTGCGAATTTTCCGATGTAGATAAAACACCACTTGTATTATTCTCGCCGGAAGAACAAACGGCTCCGAATGCTAATAGGAACAAAATCTTCAAGCCATATTTCACAGCCATAATCGCCTGAAAGAATCACGTTAGAAGAAATAATAATTTATGTCCTCATCAGACTTCACATCGGGTCGAAATAGCTCAAGTCACATTACCACACCAGGTAGACATTTGACTTATTGAAAACAATACCAAGTCATAGGATTCCGAGCTGTTAGTTGTGTTAAATAAAATCTACGTTTAACAGGTTGATGGATAAAAAATAACAAATTAGTTGCATCAGAAGCAGTCCAAGACACAACGCAATATTGACCTATAATCTATTCTCATACATAATTCAATTATCTATATTGAGGAACATAGGCACATAAAAGGTGTAAATAACATTTCTAATAAATATCCTCTATAGTTCCTCCACATAGCCATGTTATAGACATATAAATAAAATTATTATTCATACATTAATCCATTCATTATACTATGATTGTCATTAACATTATTATCACTTAAAATTGTACCAATAATAATTATAATTATAGTGACTAATAAATTATAATTTATAAAATAAAGATTAAAAGGTTTTCATAGCGACGATGGACACTTTACTATAAAATATAAAATTACCATTGATCAGCCAAGACGTGCTTTATAAGACTGCAATAGCTTAAGTTTACTTTGTCATTTTTAAAGACAATACTTGTGCCAGCAACTGATGGTAACTGTTGTCTTTCTTCTCTCGTTAGCACATAACCGAGTATCTAATTTGTAGAACAACACAAATTGGATACGCTTGTTTACACACAATTAAGGTACAGTCGTCAACATAACCAACTAATGTCGCAGGTACACAATGCTACAATGTAGTAACTTTTCAGACGCGCTCATATTCGCGCGGCGAGTGTCAATCGAAACTGATTGTGCCGGTCTTGGCCCGTAGTTGGATGGGTGGACGCTCGTAACAAAATTTCTTGAACGCTTCCGTGCTGCGGAGGCTACGTTGGTCACGGTTGTTATCGTAAGATTACAGTCGTTAAGCCTTGTTGGAGGTCTTAGAGCGGCCTGACAAATTCCGACACTCGGGTACGCCAAAACCCGCGAGCAACGTTGTGGGGTAAGCTTCAGACCTCCTTAATTTTGAGGAGGCCTGGGACCCGTGCCCCGCAGCCGGACCACTATGGGTTGCAGCGAACTTTTCAGACATTTTACTGCGTGGGATATAACGAATACATATGACAGAATTTTCATAAGTAAGTACTTAATTAATTTTATTGACCAGTTGAAAATCAACTTTATTTAAGGTTAAGAAATATTTCATCCGTGATTTTAACCACAAATAAATATTGCTAAGGGTTCAGAAGCGAGTAAATATAGTAGCATTAGCAAAGTAATGCATTTAGAAAGTAATGCACTACAGAATTTTTTTCACTTTATTACCGTTACCTACAGTAATATTGTGTTAAATGCTAATGATAGAAAAAGAAATTATTTTGAATTATTGTAAAAATCTAGGCATACTTTTGAAATTACCATTGTTGACAAAAAAATTACAAGTATTTTAGACATATTTTATTTTGGTATATCTAACTTTCACAAAAATGGCAAAAATAATTCGTGATTATTGTGATTTAAAATCACATATTTCAAATATCTACATAGATACGCGAGAAATATGTAATGTATGATAGGCCTCTTAAGAGCTTTACACGCCGAATACATTAAAAAGATAAGTTTACAAATATTTCCAAATGCAGTTAGAAGACAACAAAATCATTTGGTTATGACGCTTCTACGCTAAGAGATTTTCGTTTGAAATGGAAAAGTACGCTCAGAAGCGTTTTAAAGTGACAATTTAAGCGTTGAGTAAAAGGCAAAAAGCTGAAGAAATAAGTTCCGTTGTAAAAGTTTAATGAATAGAACTTTATCTGTAGATTATTCAGTGCTTTTGTGGTACCATTTTAATAAGACTATTTACTAACGGTTCTATACTGTATTGGGTGCATTCGATTGGTTTCGTTTTGAGCAAGCAAAATTAATCACTGAAATTAAAATAATCAGGTATCTAGAGTTACGAAAAAGTTCGATCATGGCGATGCTCCAATCACACCAACCAGTTGGCGCGGGGTAGTAGGGTAAACCCACCAGTAACTGGCCATTTTGTGACATCGGCCACTTTTGGCATGAGGTTTATAGTATAATATTTACAGTATAAACTATTTCTTTATAGATTCGTGTAAAGGATTTCTTAAATTATAGGTATTCATAGCTTGCGTAAATCTATCTACTGCCGCGCCGACAACGGCCTGCAGGCACACCTAAGGGGCTTCGCATCCCTCCACGGTCGACCGCCGGATGACATACTGCCCCCACGGGAGCTCATAGAGTCGGTCGAGTTCTCCGACCACCTGGAGGATAATGGGCTGCGACGCTAAGCAATGTCCGTTTCGACATGCACACATCCACTTCCCCTTGTTTAAACTACATGTACAAAAACATTTCACCTGGAGACTTTGAGCTTCCGAGCATCTGAGCATACTTAGAGACCCGTTCGTTCGTTTATAGTGGCCCCAACTTATCTGTACCCGGTGGGCAAAATTGGAATAAAATGACGGTCTCTTACTAGTTTATAGTCAGAGAGTCGACAACAGTGAAGCCGTTATATGTTTGGATGACCCCAAGAACAGTCAGACATTATACGCCACCTGCCCTGACCGTTCGATAGTTCTGGAAAAAAGAACTATTGTAATCACTAGCTCGCAATCTACAAACGCAGTGAATGCTTGAACCCATCAAATGGTAGCTGCGTGTGTCGAATTAATAATGAATTCTATGAAAACTATTTAAAATTTCACATCACACTTCTCTCCTCGATTGTACCAGAAAGAGCCTTAATAGTAGGTTAATAAAAATGACTGCCGTTAAATTTGCACAATTTATTAAGTTGAAGACAATATCTATAACTGTACTGGAATGTCGAGACCGTCACAGCTGGGGTAGAGGGCGGCACAGTCGTTTGAGTGCAATGTTGCTTTGTCGTATTCCTTGTAATCCTCCAGTTCAAATTCCATGCCCTTTGGTAACCTGGGTTAGGATAAATGAGAAAATTTATTTATGTAACAACATAAATATAAAGAGGTTACGAGAGTAGGTTAATGTATGAAGTAACATATAACATGTATTTTTGTTAATGTAAAATGTAAATTTCAACCGCCTAAAACCAGGTGAGTAAAGAAACACACACACATGTATTTTAATTTTTTAATTTTGTATTTCTTTAATCTCTGTTTACATCGTCATGGAATAGTTAAAATATGAACAATGGTGGAAATGTTTCAATTTAACATTATGTGTGAGCTGTTAAAACTCCGCCATTTCGCGCTTAGGATGACATCACGTGACACCAGAATCGTAACCCAAAGACTAGAGACACCATAGAAACATCTACCAACGCGCCACGGAGTCGTTAATATTACATATAAAAAACAACACGTCAGTGCACGACGGGCGGTAGCTCCTGAGAAAGGCACACTTATTGGACCGAAACTAGTCGGCAATCCCGATAAATCAACGTGAGTATAGCAGCGTACCCACTTAAAATAAATACGGGCACTCACGAGTCCTTTAGTTGTAAAATTTGAAATATTCAACCGTGACCAAACACAACACCAAGCTTTGTAGCATAAAGCGATACTCACGTGAAAACAACTCTTAGAAGCTCCTGCAGGAATGTGCCTTGCGCGCTGGCAATCTTCCCGGATTCGCATAGTTTGCGAAGAACGCACCGCCGGCCGTCGCCGCCGAGCCTGGAACAGGTGTTACGGCATTTTATTTGCGGCGGTCGTGCCTCAGATTATTCTGCTCTGGTATTCGTGGCATTATAACCGCCTGCTTACTAAAGAAATACCTTTAGAGATGAAAAGGATTTAGGAGATGTTTCATGAATAGGGCTCTAAGCTTGTGGTCGGAGCAAAGCAAAGGCAATTGCTTTGTTTCTAACGGTCTTAGTTATAAACGTAAATTAAATTTAAGTGATAAATTACTGATTAATTAAGAAATCTTTTTACCTATAAACTTTATTAAACTTTAGGGTTTGCGTAAATAGCTCTCATATTCAATATCAAAGGGAGCTTGTTTAGCGCATTTTAACTTACAAAATGGTGGCGATGTAACAGCTGACTTCACATGATGCAATGATGTCAAATGTATGTTCGCTGTTGAAAACATAAGCGAACGAACGAACGAACGAGGGTCCTCCGACGCAAATGCACCGTTGACAGGCGATAAACGTGGGGCCTACGGGTCTCTAGGTATACCTTATTACCCGGGCAGATACTCTGAGAGCAGCTTAAAGGACCCCATTCGTTCAAAAAAATAGTTTCAGTTGACTGTTGACATTGACACTTGACATATTTGGGTACATCATTACGGATTATTAATGAGACGGTTTCACTAATTCATTCGGTCATTCATTCGGTGTTGCGATAATATATGATAAATTTTCGTTGATCAACTAATGAAATCCTAAGTAACCTAGTGATTTTCATCATTAACACTACTTATCTTATTTTAACTTACAAATACATTTAAATGCAAAAGTGCATATTTATGTGACCGAATTTGATTGAATTTTAAGAGGCCTATAATGGTCTTATTCGAAGTTATTCTGCTCACAGACGGGGCAAAAGCAGTGGAGTCGCCAATGCGTCGCTGGCCCCAAAAGCTCTCTTGCGCCATTTTGAATAAGCTCATGTCAAAGCCCTCCGGGGAAGCCGTATTAGAATTATACATTAGATAGTAGAAAGCTCATTTCACAATTTACTCGTGCGCGGCAAAAACCGCGACGTGGGTTACTTTGCTGGAAATAAAATTATAGAGTGGCCCTAAAGCTACGTCTACACGCTAGTGTCGAACGTCCGGTCCAAATGTTTGACAAGTGCTGGCAAGTCACACGCCGATTTAAAAATAAAAATAGAAATATTTTTATTCCGAAGTTAGGTACCAAGGCACAAAATGAACAAATTAATAGAAGTAAAAAAAATTTACAGGTTGGACTTATGACTACAAATTTTATACATATTATAATAATTGATGTATAGATGTATGGATGTTGAAGTAAATGTACATGGGCTTTATGTACATGAATATTTATTTACACAAGTTTAAATCTATATAAAAGTATGAACATGAGCAAAAACATGAAGAGATGAAAAACGAACAATTTTAATGACAGAGTAATTTCATCGTGTATTTACCAATCTTAACCGAATACGAATAGATACACAAATAGATATACATGCAGTAGCATATCCTCCGAACAGGTTCAGACTCAGCTTAATCGCGCGAGAGTACTAATATTCTTTTTTTTATTGTGATGTGCAAATAAGCATGCTTCGGTCAGTACTGACGTTCAGTACTAACATCCAATACTAACGTCCAATACTGACGGCAAGTCCTGACGATACGCTTGCACCTCCGCATCCTGCAGGCTGATTGTGTAACTTGAAAGGGATAGGGATTGCTAAAGACGTCGGCTTCGCAATCAATGACATTTGAATGCGAATCCGACGTCTTTAAAGTTCAAATTTGCATGAAAAAT
>DWLO01001649.1:0-14352 GCA_018245335.1 Dalla quadristriga | reverse complement strand
AAACACAATTGTTGTACAACAATTATTTCACGGCAGAAATGGGTGTGGCGGTGGTACCGCCCCGGGCGAACCGTATACGGCTCTACCACCTACCACAGGAAGGAAAATATTTAAAGTAGATATACTAGAACTAGCCACTTCACCTCGTGTACCGATTCGATCGATGTTTGAGGGGTATTGAACGTGCGACCTGTCATTGTTTACTAATCCCCCATTCCCTCGTACCCTGCTAACGCGGCAATTATTCGTGTCTACTTACACCTAGCCATAACTGTAGATATGTATTGTTAGCCTTTATTTAGATTTAAGCGAGTAGTCCAAGGCTGCATTTTAAGCATAGCTATTCTAAGTCCACTTCATGCTGGTCATAATTTATAATTTTTCATATATATTTATGTTGATCTCGTTTGAAATTATCTGATAGCTATTACTCAATTCATTCATTAATCTCATACAAAAAACAGAATAACTTAAATTGCACTACCACGTTTAAAAATGTATAAACAATTTTATACAAGGTTTATGTTGTAAATGAGAGGATATTACTAATTAAGTTTTATATCAGCGATATTGTAGGTAAACGTAACTCATAATATTTCATCTGAGACATATACTGGTATATACCGCCGTACCTATTGTAATAATAGGACTTGTTGTTCTGTGGTCAGGGTTTATCATGTGTCACAGTAAATGTGCACTAGCGGAGATAATTCCATTGGCGTTCGAAAGACTATAAACATGTCTTTATAATTAATAAATAACTATATTTAATCTGAGTACATAAAGGGAGTATGTAACTGCCGTTAAGAATTATGAATAAATAATTAGGCTTAGGTACTTTGATGTACAATACCTTAAATACCTTTAGTACATAAATATTATCAACAAACGTGACATAGGTACTCGTAGCTTAAGGGTAATAACCGCAATATTTAATTGCTAATTACATTTTGATAAACAAATTTGGTAAAAAGAGCATTGCATTCATTTTAGCTAAGCAGTTTTCTTAATACTTACTCAGAGTTTGTGGACACATTAAATTACTTTTTCTTAAGTAACCGAATAACAAATTATTAATAACTCAATAATTAAAGTGTATATAAATTACAGTTTATATAGTCCTAGCTGTTGCTCACGACTTCGTCGGAGTTAAATTTTTGCTATCCTTCCCGTGACTCAAAATATCTTAACGCCCAAGACCCGAGTACATACATTTATCTGCCAAATAAATGTCTGCCTCGGCCGGGGATCGAACCCAGGACGCACGACTTGTCAATCAGGTACGCTAACCAACGCGCCACGGAGTCGTCACAGACGTCATTTTCATAGAGTTCGATGCTGATCTAATACAATACATAGAAGTTGCACAACGCCAATACAAATAGAATATTCATAGGAAACCGCTAGTTGTATCCGGATGAATCACTATTATATTTATTTGATGATGATATATTCATTTGTTTGAAATTATTATTCATTTTTATGAGTATAATATTTACGCCTAAAAGTAAAAATCTTGCAGCTGGATAATTTGTTAGATTTATCATCACTATTTTCAATTTTTTATTGTGTCATCACCGGTGAGACATGCCAGTACTTAGAATTTGAGACTACAAAAAGACTACACACGATTTAAGATGATACAACGGTTTTAGTGTGTTTTCAATTTTCACTAATTTCCTTCATTCTGCAGTCTTTTCTTTACCTCTTATTTCATTTATTCAAACTAATATTCATAGCGTTATACAAATTAATCGTAATCTTACGAAGTAACTTTTTTCCAATGTGTGCTATGACTAGTAATAGCACACATTACTTATTAGCAGTTAGATAGTATTTGCTAACTAATAGTCCTATTAATACATTACTATTATTAATTACTTATACTAACTGGATTTACTAACCGTCTGTTCTAACAGGCTTGGCGAGGTTTGCTGCAGGTATCCGTGGACTGCAGTAGCCACACATACCTGTTTGATACTTTGATAACATAAAATAATTGAGGTACTGAATAGTCTTATATACGATTAAGCTATTGATTGGAGAGCAGAGAGCCTTATGTGCACAAAAAGTTCTGTGATATTTTAATTGTTGGCCGATAAATGGGATAGTAGCAATAAGATGAACCATACAAGGCTTTCTTTCGCGTACCTACAGAAGTTTAATAAGGTTCGTGCTGCTTTCCCCGCGAGCTTGTCTCGAGACCAGTTTGAATTTTTCCGATTTCCTGCTAAACTGACCATAAAACTAGATTGAGATAACACGAACCGATGGCAACACGACGACATAGCTTTAATTGCACGTCGAACAGAAATCATGAAAAAAGTAAGTCGTAAAAGAAATCTCCAACTGCAAATTATTACGATAGTCAAGTGAATGATAAGTCAAGTTAAGAAAAACGAACCATGCACAGCTATTAGGTCCTATCCTACTAATATTACTAGTGCTGAAATTAAAAAGAAAAAAAATCATGCATTATTGTTCGTATAGATGCTATAAGTGCACTATGCAGCACAATACATAATATATGAATAAAATATAGTCGTGTAAACCGTACTGCGTCCCGAACGGTCATGTTCGCATTCTATCAGACAGTTTTTGACAAGCTGTTCAAACAGAACTAAGCTAAAGAATGTCATCGATTCTTAATATGCACGTATGTAGATGGTACATGTATTTATTATCTTTCTGAAATAAAATTCGATTATTTTTTTTTATAAATCTTGGCGTAAAGAACAAGCAGACGCAATGCATCGCAATGCAGCAATGCATCGTCGGTGCTAAAGGATTATTTAATTATTATTTAGATATTAGATTAGTTTTGTACTACGCTCCCCGTAAAATTCGTTATGCCTTACAAATATTCCTCCCTTGTTCTTCCTAAGTTAGTATATAGTTTATGTGTATATAAACCAAATGTCCTGAGAACCTTCGGTAGTTTTTGTGTGATTAACATTCATCCATCCATTTCATTCACACAGACTATCTATCTATTAGTATAAGATAGTAGCATAGTTTTAGTATATTCTTTTTTCATTTTTATTAAGTGAGGTTCTTGGCGTTGGTGGAATTTTGTCGGCATCGTATCAGACAACCAGTATATATTAATATACCATGCCAACATTCCCAACGAAGGCTTCATGAAACCTGTTATTGAAGCGAATTATAATGACTCCAACGCTCTGGAGTTTTTGCTCGCCGTATTTAATTTGCAAAGTAAGAAGATATGTAAGTATATTCCCAGTAATATTCATTGAGGAGCTCCGTGCATCAATAAAATAAATAACGAAAATAGCGTTTACTAGGTACTTTAATTTATTCCGTGTTAACTGCAAACTTTTGACGCAAAAATATGTTATGCAATCAATAAAGAGGCAACATGAAATGAATTTGTTTAAGTAATGAGTTATGTAACTTTTATGCAATGCCATTCCAGTTTAAACAGATTTTTGACCGAGTTAAGGTGATTTACATCTGTAAATCGGCGGCATTTAATGACCTTTTATTTAAACTACATCTTATTCCTCGGATTATCCTCGTTTAAAATTATAATATCATGACAGCATTATAACTAAAATTACAATGCGAAAGTGTATTTCTTGGTTTGGCTATTCTTTCACGTAGCATCGGCAAATTCATCGACGTGATTTTTATACGACATATAGAAAGGTAAGGCCTAGTGGAACATAATAATAGCATAAGGTTATTTTGTGCATGTACATAAGTAATCATATTTGTGCATTCTATTATCTACGACTAATTGACCAGATTTTTTAAAAGTGCCTTTCGTTTGCCTGATATATTATTCATACCCAATTTAAGTTTATAACCGTACCAATCAAAATATAAAGCAATTCATACAACAATACGGTTGAGTAGGCGTGACCCGGCTAGCCACCTACGGTCTTGTATAAAATGCAACACAAACCTGTCGTTTTAAACTTCGTAGGCAGACTGTATGAATATGACACAGTTAACGATCTTGTGTTGAGCACACGAACATTACGAACCAGTGAGCAACCTTGTCACTTGCTCTAGGTATTATTATAAAGGCATTATTATTAGAATATATCACGCGAGAGTTTATGTTCATAAACGGTTGTTTTGTACCAAAAATACCGTAGGAAATTATAGGTAACATTTCCTAGGATATGTGTCTATACTAATATTATAAATGTAAAAGTGTGTTCGTTGGTTTGTCCTTCGTTCATGCTGCAACAGAGCGACGGATCGACGTGTTTTACGCATAGAGATTCTGATAGTTTATTGGCCGGAAAGTGACATAGGCTACTTTTTATCCCGGAAAAATGCACGGTTCATCTGAGATAGATAAAGGAGTTTTACGTGTATACCTAAGTATCTTATTTTTCTTTTGTTTACGTGAATAAGATAGAAAACGTACATGCAGCTCCACCTATCCGCTGCCGCGCACATCATCTGTGTCAAACCTCGAATAGGACCGTAAAAGGTACGGGCAATGTTAGTCCAGTTAGTATGGGATTTTAATAGGAATGTCAGTTGGTCAGTATTCATCAGTATAAGGACTATAGGAGAAAGGACTGTTAGTGACTGTAAGTATTTTGTTGGTGCTGGTGCTGGTTAGTGATAGTCCGGTTGGTACGTTGGTAGTGATTAGTAATGGTCCTGTATCCATATCTTTCCAACGGAAACACAATCGTTGAAAAATATAATTTCACGGCAGAAATAGGTGTAGCAGTGGTACCGCTTCTGGGCGAAGCTATTCAGGTTCTACCACCAGTCAAACTGTTGTTTACCTCGTTTGTAATTGATGATTTTAAAAAATATGTGTGGAGATAGCCCGAATTTCGTAAAATGACGTATTATTATAATAAAAAAGTACCTAGTAATAGCTAGTAGGTAGGTAGGTAGGTAATACTACCTACCATAAAAAATTACAGTGGATTACTCAAAAATACTTAAATATACAAGGGCGGTCTCATCGCTAAGCAAGCAGTAATTCTCTCCAGCAACCACATATTATTACGTCATAAACGTGAGACCTATACCAATACTGTTGTACCTATTCACCGCAACACAGGGAATCCTAGTGCGGGGGTGTGAGTGTGTAAGCGTTTATTTTTATTTTTATAGAAAACGAATTTCACGCAGGCAGAGCCGCGGGCTAAGTCTAGTTATTTACGTAGCTGCTACCGTGCCTTTGTAACCTTTATTGATACCACCGATACTATATCAGTGTACAAAACAATTACCTAAACAAAACAGTGACTAAGATTTTACGGAAAGAATGACGCGGAAATGTGGTATTCACTGTTACTCTGTTGTTCTGTAGTTATTTTGTGTTTATTCATGAACTCATCTTACCAATTTATAAAAATATCTGTTATTCAAATTAAGGTCAATAATTAAATGGAATTTACGCTATTTAGGTATACTTATGTCACGAAACTGACCAATGGTTTTAGAAGCTTTGTCTGTCTGTCAGCATTTTTGACGCAATGGGATTCGAAACGGCTGAACGGGTTTCAATTAAATATTGAGGGGTTGTAGAGGATACCGTAAGTTACTATAAGGCTTTGTTTTATCTCAATATCTCAAACGGTTCTTAGCCCAAGGGTGTCATTTATTTCAAATTTTCACACTGGCAACATTTATATCTCACATTAGACTCATTGAACCTTTCTTGAAGTGCTATTTGCATGCTATTTATCTTCACTGTTTGAAAATGTCAGTATTTCGAAGATTCACGCGGTCAACGTAGTGAGCACTGCCTAGTAATAAATATCTTAAACTTTAAAGTAAACCTTTCTCATAATTCGGTTTAACATTAAATATTCGACCTACATTATGCTTCGCATCAAAATGTTTAAAATAAGGAATACAATCAAGTTATAATATAACTAAAAACATTTTATACTTTACACCTTTCATATCAACGTGAAGTTAAAATTGCTAGGCTATCTCTAAACAAGTTTTCGATTGGGGACGCCAACGACAGTTTCGACTGAGGCTACACCTACGCCTGAGTGGGTGGATATAAATAAGGCAACTGTAATATACCATTGGTATATGACTCACGGTTTCGTTACCAACTTATTAGGTGTTGATTCCAATAACATTTTATTTATTACATCAATACTGAATAATTCACTACGTCATTACATACACAGAAGTTCGCATTGTTATGCGAAACAAGTGAACGGCCGGTTCTTAAAAGTAATGGAAGGCCAGCCATTAAAAATATTTAGGATTAGGCACTTAGCCAAAATTTCCATAAATCATGTGATCAGCATCAACACGAAAGAGCTAGTGGCGTTTTCAAAGCTTTTATAGAACTGTATAATTCTTACCTACGGCACATTTCTTCACATAAAGATGTGTAAAATAAATACAGATTAACATATTTTATTTAAACCTTTCATATTATTCTATCTTATGAACTGGTGTAAAGAGATCGGCCGACTTAGACATTGCTCAAAGGCTGACTTGGCCTTTCTATTTAACTTTAAGCGCATTAAGTCATTCATTTGAATAATATCGATAAGCCTGCATTTTATAGCATCGTTTTTACATGATCCTAGCATTCGTTAGCTGATTAGTACTTCAAGAGTCATTGTACGAAAATACATTTATCAAATTAAAAACTTGAAAACTTGATCATTACTAATTCTTAGGAAAAATTATAATGAATAGTTTGGTTGGTTCCTTGGGAAGTAACAGCTTTCCATCAAAAAGTACAACTTGCTTTTAAAATTTCTAATTGCAAAATTAGCATAGGTATGTAGTACGGAATTTCTAATAACCTACCCCCTATTTCTAATGGACCTACCCCAAACTTTTTAAAGTCTCCTATGTATCTAAAGATACCTATTTATTTACGCTGTTGCTAATGTCGCCATAAATACAGTTTGGCAAATTTATTTGTTCATCATTAATGCTGTTTTTATGGGTCGATCAAATAGGGCCTACGTGACTGCACAGAGATTTACAAAATGTTGCAAGCAACTTAACGTGCTGTTAACTAAATGTGACTCCACTGTATTGTGAAATATTCTTTGAGATTAATTCTTAAATTAATTACAGTTGTTTTCATTTCGAATTCCAAAAATATTATTTTATTATTCATTTACTAATGTATAGTTCAATATGTTTTTATGGTAGGTTATGATACGAGTAGATCCAGTCATACAAACTAAATAAACCCCCGGTATCAAGATTCCCCTTTGAGAAAATCCATCCTATTACCTACTCATTTACATGCAGCATAGAGTTTTCGATCGTACACTCTGCGCAATTGCAGTTGGCAAAGGCAATTGTTTATAACATTGATGCATTTGAAAGTAAAGATATCATATAGATCAGATACATTATTTTATAATAGCTCAAGAATTTCCGAGTTATCAAAGAAATAATTCTGAAATATGTTATCGAATTTAAGCAGTCCATCGGTCATATTCATATCACCCTATGCAGTGTGCGTATCAACAATTCAACATACCTCAAGATCTTATCTTTCATAAGACAGGTGGTATAAATGCATTATGAATGGGTACTTATATATTTTGTATAGTTCCCACTATTACGCTTCAGTTCCTACAGTAATTAAAACGGCATTATGGACCATAAATATGTTTTCGTGTTCATGTACGCGCATAAAAGCAATTTTTTTTTCATGAAATTAGACCAGTCATGTACTCGTACGATTCACAACGGACTCTATTAACTTATGGAAGTGCAACAAATGCTTAAATTCGGGTCAATTATAACCGCCATTAAAGTGTGCCACTATACAATAATAAATAAAGTAGAGTGTAATTTTTCCCTAAATTAATGAGTTACGTATTCAGTTATCCAAATACGTCCTCAAAGGATCAACTAGTATTTTACTGATGTTTTACAGTCAATATTTTTTATATTGTAATTTTTTTTGATATATTTACTAACAAAAAAAAAGGGAAAAGAAGCCGAGTTGTTGTTTTGTTAATAAGTGATTTGAAAATTTAGGATTGTATACGTTCGTTTGTATTTGAGACAAGCTGGCCCGGCAGAATTAGTGCTGGCCTTTCCCCGATAGGTAAACATATTTTTTTACCCACTCAGAAACCTCCGCGGGTATGGTCACTACTACTCACCTGTTTAATCGAAATCGGATGAATAAATAAACGCACAAATGTTTTAAGAACGCATACGGGAGGAACAAACAAACATTAATTTTTACATGTATTAAATACGAAGATAGTTATAGATAGACTTGGTAAAATGAACATGCACTCATGTACCAAAACGTAAGAAAAAATTAAATATGGTTGACTTACCCACAAGTGCAAATTTCACAAATGCATTGGTCTTTGACAACTTTTTCTGGTTTCTTGGGGCCACCTGGTCTTGGCCTGGTCTCATCTATGTAGACAGTATTTTGGATGGTAGTTCGGTCGTCACGCACGGTTTTCCTGTCGTCGATGATGGTCTCATCGTAGACGGTGCTGACAACAGTGTCTTTCCTCGTGGTATCAGTAATTGCATGATCAACCACGTCATATTCGCGTATATCTTTCGTTGTGTGGACATCTTTCTACAAAAATTAAAGACCATGTATATTTACAACAAAACATAACTTATTAACAATAACAACATATTATATGTGTCTAAGTTCAACTTACCAAGTTTCTGATGTCTAACGAGCTATTGTCGACAAAAACGTCCGTCTTCACTTTCTCGTCTTCTTTTGCATCTTCGTATGTAGTTACTTTTCTAGTAATTCCATTTTCAGTAATGTAACGAGTGACTTCAATTTGACTCCTAGTCTTCTCGACTTCAAAGGATTTTTTTATGGAATCAGCGCTACTAGTGTTTATAACTGTTCTGTTTTCTGTATCTATCCCTTCATATAGATCTTTGACATCTTCGTTTACTTTAGTACCAAATGTAACTTTTTCGATTCTTTTAAAAGGATATTTTTTTACCGTATCAATAATTTCCTTTAGAATTCTATCATCGATATTTCTTCTTATTACAATATTATTGTTACTAATAGTAACATCTTTATTTGATTGTGACGACTGAATGATCTTACGTAAATCACTTATAGATGTGAAGTCTTTTATATCCCTTGATGACAAAATTATGTTTTCCTCGGTATCTTGTCGTTTTAAATGATGCCTTGGTTGTTCAGGCCTGCCAAATGGTGACATTTCTTTGGGCCGTTTAGGCCTATCATCATCCTTTTCATAAGTGAATTTTCCATTCCAGGTTCCAGTACTTCTTTCATATGTTGTCAAAGTGTCTTTGGTTTGGGATGTCGATTTTGAGGAAGATTCTTTTGATAAAGAATGTTTTTCATTGTTTATAAAATCTGTAGTTTGAGTAACATCTTTTACATCTCGAGTTCTGGATTGATTATCAGACGTTAGTTGATGTGTATCAGACCGGACAGTTTCATCAATGGAGTCGATAATACGTCTATTATGTACATCTTCTTGATCTATATGATCAGTGATTGCTCTTTTTTTTGTGAAATCTCCTGCATATTTATTGCTAGTAGATGCAACTTCCTTTCCATTCTTATACAAGACAGATTTTTCTGAAACTTGAGATGCACTTGTTGGTATTCCATCTTTACCGGTGTCATAATGGGATTCCTTATCTAATACGTGCCGACTATATTCATGCTGAGGTTGAATTCCAGTTCCACTAATTTTATGACTTTTTTCGTGTGTTCCATGCTCCTTATTGTCTCCCCACTCTCTATGAGAGCTATCGACAATAATTTGCTGTCCATCAACTACTTCAAATACGTAAGATGAAGTTGATGCTTGTTGCGCACTGCTTGTATTGCTCTTTAATATTTTTGTAGAATAATCAAGATTTTCTGTGTTACTTACTTGTAAAATATCACCTACTTTTTTCAATTGATTTTGTATAGTAGTGTCATAACCATAAAAATTAGATGAATCTGTTGAATGAATATTTTTTGAAGTTTTAGACGTCTCGCTTCTATCGCTTTTTGTTATACTACTATCTTTATACTGCTGTTGTGTATTTTTACTAGTATGAACAGCATCTTCAGATGTAATGTTTGACTGATAACTGTCTTCAGATGTCAACTGTCCTTGCGTGGAGCTGAATTGTTGGAGCATTGAGTTATCTTTCTGGGTAATTTGGCTCTCATGCGCAGTTACTTGTTTCCCATCCTTAATTAATTTCGAATCTTCTTTTATCATCATTTCACTTGTCGGTTTTTGACCGTCCTTACCAGTGTCATATTTAGATTTCATATCATAATTATCTATGCTGTGTATTGATTGCGATTTGATGTCCGTGCCACTAACACTAGCATAGGCTTCCTTAGTTGCGTGTTCTTTAGCATCGCCCCATTCTCGTTTGGAGCTATCAATGATACGTTCCTTTCCATCAACTATTTCTACGACGTATGATGATGATGATGATTTAGTTACACTGGTGTTTTTAGTTTCACTTGATTGGGATGAAGTGCTATACTCTTTTGTTTTAACGTTTTTGTCACGATTGTCATCCCAGCCATAAAAGTTAGAAGAATCCGATTTCACTGATTGAACTCTACTTGGAGGTGCAGGGCTCTGTTTAGAGGGTTCTCTCTCGCGTACGTTTGCATTTTGTGTATCGGATGTGGTAGACACATTTCTTATTACATTTTCTTGAGAACTGCTACTTTTCTGTAGAGTTGACTGGGTATTCATTAAATTCTGTCGTTCAGACTGAATAAATGAATCGGTAGCATTAGCACCCTGAGATCTCGATAAAAATTCTTTACTGGTATTTTTAATCTGATCCGTAGATTTATCAATAAAGGCAGTATTGAGCGTTTCGTTATTTACAGATGACCCTGCGGTTCTATCAAACGATTGGCTATGACTAGATCCAGAATGCTGAATTGAGGTTGAAGAAGATTCAAGCCTTTCGCTCTTAGAGTTTTGTTGGTGGGACGCAGAGGACTCTTGTAATACAGAATTTGAGATAAACTCCCCCGTATTTGCCTGAGCCATATCACTCACAAAATGCTCCTGAGATCTAGTCTGAGACAAATCTGTTATTGATGGGGCCTCCGTAATAATGTAATGCGGATGGCTGTTGTAATGCTCCAATATAGTAGAGCCACCGGATTGATGGATGGATGCATGGTCGCTCACGTCTGTTATCATGAGAGGATCATCTTCCTCAACCTTCACTTGGATATAGCGTACCTTCTTGCCGGAAGAGCTGACTTTCTGCAAAGTGTTGCTGCTCTTCTGCACGGACGTAGATTTGCTGGTTTTCTGCACACTGCTCGTAGCACTACTCGTAGCACTACTCGTCGAAGTCACTTCGGACGCATTAGATTGCTTAGTCTTTTTATTTTTTATTGTCATTTTGGTCCCACAATTTTGCCGGAATAGTATAAAGTTTAATTACTATCTTCCACTGCACGGGAGATTCTTATAACTACGATTAAATATGCTTAAACTCGAGTCTTATAGGAAAATTATAATATCACATAAAAAATAAAAACTTTTGCCATGTAACTAGTAATAATAAACTATCGCGAGAGTCGTTCGTGTCGTAATCGCGTGCGCGCGCGCTGCTCGCGACTGGTCCGCGGATTGTGAGGCTGGCGCCGTGCCCCCCACACCTTGACGCCGCGTGTCGCATCGCCCACCACCGTCAGCCACCAGCCAGTCAGCCAGACCTTCACGACACGTAAGCGCTTACATCTTACTGATGGACTCATACCAAAAATGGTAAATCGAATATTACTTAGTTCGTCTGCGTAAGACAAACATTTGACATTACCAGGCCCAAGCTTGATTTCTAAGTAATTTGCATTAGACGGCGATTCAATTAACCAAGGTTATTTTATGACGCGACTTTGTATGATTATAAGCATTTACCCATCTAACATTATAAAAAGTTTAGTGGGTTCGCAAGAAACTCAATTAATTTAGGTCGATATCTACCTAAAAAACTATTATTTTAATTGGTACCTACTGAAGTCAGAGGTCTACTGCGGACAACAAGTTACATTTTATCAAGTCGATATTTAATCATTCACTGTTTAGATTCATTCATTGCTCAAGCTCCAGATTCACGATAGTTCCAGTGAAAATGGCTTATTAAGAAAACCTACCCTACCCATTATTAGTATATTATTATATTAATTATTAGTATATTAATATTTTAAATTTTTGAAAACTTTTACCTTAGTTAACTCGATCTAGTTGTTGAAGTGCATTGCTCGCAGAATAAGTAAGCTAAAGTGGCCGCGTCGTTCGAAGGACTGATAACCGATGGTGAAGAAAGGTCCTCGAATGGAGACCACGACCCGGAAAAAGGAGCACAGGTCGCTCTCCGACAAGGTGGACTGAGATGATGGTAACCTGAAGAAGACAGTGGTAAACCGTTGGATTCACAGGGCACAGGAGCGGGCGGAGTGGCGCCGATTAGGGGAGGCCTATGCGCAGCAGTGGAATTTTATAAAGGACGATGGATGGATTGATAAAACACAATCTCGTTAGATATAAAAAAACGGATTTATAAAGTTGGTAAACAAAATAGTTCTCACGGAAGCCATTTTATTTTAATGCTTCTAATTTAAAACAATTAAATTGGCTTAGTCAACATTTCCAATATTTTTAAAGTAAAGCAAAAAGTCAAAATATGAAAATGTGTATTAATGAGATTATGAGAAGAATAAAGTTACCTTTGCTCAATCGGTAATCGGTAAGTAGTTGAAACTATTAATTAGGTAGGCGGGTGTAGCGAGCGTTCCTATTTATTAGGTACTAGCTGTTGTTAAATGCATGATCAATATTCGGGTTTAGATGTGTTCTATGACCTTCTCCGTGACTAACGCTACCTCTCTACCAAATTCTATGAAGATCGGTAGTATGGTTTAGCTGTGAAGGCGTATGAAGTAAACAAACAATCAAACAAATCTTCACATTGATAATATTAGTAAGATACTCTTTGAGCAAGCAGGAGGCTCGCGGCTCACCTAAGAATTGACAAATGTGATTAAATTGAACCAGTGTGCCGCGGCGGCGCCTCTACAATCCCTGTAAATGTCATCAAAATCAGTTCAGCAGGCTAGGAGTGAAATTCGCGACATAAAAATGCAGAAAGACAAAAATTCTAAAAACGGTTGATTATGTTTTGGGTGTCATATAAATAGTATTGCATTTAATTGTGTAGTGTGTGTTTAATTGTATTGCATTTAATTATTCATAGACAGACACTCCCGTTTATTTATTTTTGGACCGCCCACCCGATGATAAGTTGTCACCGTCGCCTTCACACTTAGAAGTGAACAATACACGCTCGCCCTAAGGGAGAGTTATTTTGCTCTTAAAAAATCAACCTAACGACGTTGAACTAAGTACTTACTAAGTATCATTTGTATAACCATGGACGAATAATATTAGTCTATGGTATAACCACATCCTATTAACTTTTACACTGTGGTAATATGTAAGTAGTCAGTTAGCTGTAATTGTAGTAAAATGAAAGGAAAACCATAAGCCATAGCTATATTTGTGCAGGAGAACATTATCCTCTAAAAGTGAGTAAGTATACCCACTTGCCTCCACCTACCCAGTCCAAGATGGATTTGCATGAAGTTTTGGCGCTACATTGCGCCCAATGTGACCCAGTCTTACGGTGACAAGTAGTGCGAGTCTGTGATGCGTTATCTAGGTACTTTCAAGATTACGAAAAAAACCTGATATCATAGTAGTTTTTTTATTTATTATTATGTATCTCGTTGACTTTCACGGGCTCCAGAACTGGACCCGGTCATTTGGAAGGCTTGCGTGGGGTCACAAGTCCAATACGTAGATGCCTCTTTGAGACAGTGTAATGTTAATGCGGTGCACAAAGCGTATACCACCCTCGATCGACTGCACCAATAATTGGTACACCCGAAGGTGGACCCCGCTACGTGCCCAGGAACTATTTTTACAAATACACATACAAATATACTTTATTGCACACCAAGTTTGCTGTCACAGACGTCCATGAGCGGCAGTGGATGGTGGAACAGCATGCCCGTTTGCTATTATCATCGCATAAAAAAACCCTCAACAATACCTGAAAATTTTATCAAAACCCGTTCAGCGGTTTCGAAGTCAATTCGCGACAAAAATCGCAAACAGACGGACAATTTTTATTTTCTAAAAACGGTTTGGAATTCACAGACAGATACTCCAACTTTATTTATTGCTAAGATAAGATTGAATGTGAACGTGTTTTCGTTGGTCTGTCCTTCTTCGCTGCAACAGAGGGACGCGACGGATCGACGTGATTTGCATAGAGAAAGCTTATGGCCAGGGAAGTGACGCAGGCTACTTTTTATTCCGGAAAAAT
>DWLO01001648.1:0-14356 GCA_018245335.1 Dalla quadristriga | reverse complement strand
GCTCCGACGTTGCTGCGATATTGGAAAAGTTCGAATGTTGTTTAGTAACGATAAAGTTTTGAATTTCGTTCGCGGGGCATCAAATATATGCACCTAAAAGCAAAGTTACATGAGGTTTTTCACTTTATGAAGATCTCCATACAAAAAAAATGTTACATTTTAATCAGAGATTCCCCATTTTGCTGTCAGATATTATATACATTTATATATAATATATAATTATTCTATAATAAGTTTCTCGTCTCTCGATTTAGGAAAATGTCTCAGGATCCCGTATGTAATACTTAAATTTGTATCATTTAGTTAGAAGTAATTAAGAATTATTTTATATGCCTATAGCATAAATGATTATGTTATATCATTAAATATCATATTAAAGAAATATAATTTTATAAATATTCTTGTATGTAATGTTTAATCTGAGACTGATATTTTTGTTTTGCTAAACTAAAAAAGTTAATAATTATTAAAATTAACTACCTTCCGTCTCCAGTGTCATAAACACAACACAGACACCATTTTAGCAACAATCCCCTGCCTCTATCATTATCTGGATGAATTCTAGTTCATCACAGCCATAACTTTGATCCATGATACAAATTTCCATTTAAATATAACTGTCCCCGACTTCGGCTCTTTCGGGCGCACTTTACGTTAGTTTTACGCTATTAGGCTCCAGTCTAAAATGTAAGTGCTGGCGTACTTTATCGCTGCTTCTTCATCTTTTTCAAATTAGTAATGACATTCATGTTTTAATTTGTCAGGTTGATCTAATATAAAATACTGTATTAAAAAAGAAACAAAAAACTACTGCAAAAGCACTTAACTGTTAAGTAAAATCCGTTAAGCCCTTCAGCGTTACATTAAAATAGACATACATACATATTTACTTCCGGCGTATTAACAAACACTCGAAAAAATAAACTCTCCAGATGCAGTCGTGTAAAAAGCGAGCTAATAAAAATATAACAGGAATCACTTAAAATTAATTTGGCATGTTTATTATTTGTTGTTGTTATTTTAGTTGCTTCAAATATATTTTTTCTTTGCGTAGTATTCAATTTTTTTAAGCTGATAGGCCCTCGATATTATAAGTGTTGTGTGAATGTTGCTTAAAGAAAGTATACGTAGACAAGAAATATGTGGAGACATTTTGCAAAAAAATTGCTCAAACTATATACAAAAGTTATATATAATTTATGTAATTTTACTTCTTACTATTATTATAAGTGCGAAAATTAGTTTTTTGATCGTTTGATACGCCTTCATGGCTAAACCATTCACCCGATTTTCATAAAATATGGTCGAGAGGTAGTTTAAATCGTGTAGATGGTATTGGATACTTATTATCAGATTAATATACAGATGCCCAGGGAATGAAAACATCATAAATTTTACGAGGGCGAAGGCGCGGGCAACAGCTAGTCTATAAAAATTATTATCAATAAAAAAAACATTGTATGTAAAATATAACATGGTTTTACATCTATGGTTGTTCTTTTTTAATAACTACCAAATTAGGAATTCAGTGTCGACTGCTAGGGTTTAATCCTGGCTAAATCCTGGTTTATGTTTCAATAAAAATGTCGAAATACTAATTATCAAGCTAAGAAATTAATTAACAAGAGTACAATGAAGTCTTTTACTTGTATATGAAGTTTACGTACAAGCAGATTTAAATGACCCAATCATAAAAAAATGTCACGGATTTGCTACTACAGATTAACGTTTTTTTGGCAACGGTCCAGGAAGGTTTTTCTAAGAAATCTAAAGTAAATCAATTAGATGTATTATAATCAACCTTAATTTAACTGTTAATCTCTGAATTAATTCAATCACATTAATTAAATAATTCCGCGTATACAAAAGATTGGTTGGCGCCTTGCGGTCACAAGTATGCGCCTACTGGCCGCGTAATCAGCCGCGTACTAAGATATGAGGGGCAGACCGGACGGGGTAAATGCTTCTATGAACTCCGAAGATATCGCCAACTTAAACGCGAATCGCGCGAATCTCAAGCACTGCGCGCAGGGAAATTAAAATTGAGTAATTTAATGAGTTTTTGTTATACAAATGGTATAAGTATTTATTCATAATGGATTATTACCGATAAACTTTTCCACTTATTGCACAAATAGTGTTGCCAATAACGATCGGATTCTGAGAAACAATATCAAACAGAAAAGCTAGAAGCTAAGCATCTTACTGCAGGGCACGGATTTCCACATAACTGAGGAGACGTGGATCATACTCCACCTTGCTGCTCCAGTGTGGATACTAAAGTTGCTACCCTTCAATGCTGGTTGCCTTCAAGTCGACTGGAGACACCGAAAGTTGGCGGCTGCCGCTGATGAGTGCAGTCGACCTATGCATTTACGTGTGTACGAACCCTAAGAGCTCATAAACAGTCTAGCCGATAGATCCTTTGAGTTAAAGTTAAGGTACTGCCTAATAAAGTGTTTCTTAATTGTACTTAATGGATTTATTAGATTTTTGCATTTGTTTTTCCTACTTTCTCACTAACACGTCTTATATAAACAAGGGAAGTGATATCGTATGTGCTTTCAAGAAGATTGTTTATAGCAACTCCAGGTAAATATCGAAGACATTCAATAGTATTAGTTTCATATTTCGTTACACGAGAAAATTCTTTATTTTTTAATTTCATAAATTGTAGGTCAAATTGTATGTCGCACGCGATGCATATTTACGTAAATGCTGACTTTATCTAAATACTCACAGTCGACTAAGTAATCACATTTTATTTAAAAATGCTTGGTTGCTATGTATGAATGATTATTATTGCCATTTGTTACAGATTCGTGGAAAATTTGCTGTTTCTGTTTAGCCTAATTTAATCTTGATCATTTTCTGGTGAAATAACGTCACAAGCAAAACATAACAAGAGATTGTTACGAAATTGCCGTTTTGAAGACTAATGTTGCTTCTACTGCTGCGGCAGACACAACTACACACATCAAAAAGTCTAAGCAACATTCATCATGTTACAATTTCTACAAATGAGCCGTTGTATGGATGAACTTGATGGACGCACCTCAGCCTTACAATAGTGACAGGACGACGACCATTCTGACTTTTACTTTTCTTCTTCTTTTTGATTCGGGCCTACACCCGAATCCAGACTCATCGCAAAATAAAATGTTATCCCATTGCTCCTAGGTCCATGTTTTGTGTTCCGTACATCCCTATTTTGACTATCCCTACATCTGATTGGGCGTCGTGCTCGTAGGTCGTACTCATGCAGCCGATTTCGCTCCGGTGTGGGGGCTAACAACACCACCTGAGTTGTGTAGCCTTAAACCTATATCTCGACCGGTTAAAATCGGCTGACTTCTTGCAGTCGCTTGCATTGGCTTTTAATTTTAATTTTGCGAAAAACAAAACATTCCAAAAGTTTTTCTACAACCAGACAGGAGGTAATCTGGAATAAAAAAGGTTACATACCTACCTATGTTTGGTAAGAAAAGGTCAATATAATTTAGTGAATTTGTAACATGATGTATAGACTATTTTGATGTGGGTATACTAAACAACCACCATAATTTTTATTACTTCTAATTAATTTTCATATCCATTAGTTATTGTTTGCTTTATAACATTACGGAAAAGTAAGTATATATTCTAAGAGAGACAAATATTGATGCCAGTTATGATCATGACGCCAATAGATATATTCGTCGTTAATCAGTTGGTATTTATTATCCGCTGTTCAAATATAAAGCACTCGCCTGTAAACTTGGAGCAAAAGATTTTTATGTTGGCGACTGTATAATTATTTGCTTGTTCCTATCATAATCGTGACGGTAGCATATACAGCTATTTATCAATTAAATCATGCACATCATAGTAATTGTTTCAAAGGACCTTCTATAAAGTGGCCTATTACAGTATAATGTTTTTATTATACGTTAAACCGCATGGTTTGATCTGAAGTATTTTCAGCTCCAGAAGAACCCTAAGTCTTAGTCGATTATTGTATTGCGCGTACCAAAATATAACTTAATATTCAAAACAGCAACGACCGAGTTTCTTTCCCTGTTCTTTGCAGTACTTAGTATTAACTGGCCGATTCTGTGGTAATAAAAATCTTAATGACGTTTATAAAGTAATAAGTATAATAAATAAATTTCTTTTTTTTCTTCTTGCTTTCTTTATCAAGAGTATAAAAATTACATTACAATGAAAACAAAATTTATCTTCATTCAAGGGTTCTTCTATACTTTGAACTTTGTACTTATGTTTATATCGCTAGATCATACTCCCTCCATGTCCAAAGGTGGGCGTAAATGGCTGCGACACAGTTTTTTTTGTTAAATGTAGTCATTTACGATCATATTGAGTTTGTCAACTTCTTTATAATATTTTCAATAAATATTTACATCTTAGCTCGAATTTCAGTAGACGAATTTTCATTTAAAAACTAAATCATTCGCTTAAGTTGTCCGCGAAGCTTGAGCATATGAGACGAGACTCTTAATTACAGAAGCATTTTGGATGAAAGCCTCGATATCTAAAGAATCGTCATTTCTAAACCTGCAAAACGTTACATTTATCCCCTACAAATATCTTTTAGCGTGTTCAAAGTTTGCTTACTTATAGATACGGCAGAGAAGAGATGTTGGCGTTATACGATAGATCAGTAGAGTCGCCGGAAGAATTAAAGTACTTTGACGTACTTTACCAATCGCGAGGCAAAGCACCCTATGCTCTTAACAATACATTTGAAGAAGATGTAGTAAGTAGACGTCGTTCTTTATTTCTTGTAGATTTTCATTCGAATTTTGATTTCTATCTGGTTATCATTTACCTTTGGTGCATTTTCGTTTTAGCGGGGTAGTGGGCGAGGTGCGGGGCCGCTTATAGGGCAAGTTGCCGCACCAGAAAGGTACAGTTCAGGCCGAGGGAGCGTTGGGAGGGGCGCGGGTGTCATGGAAGCTCGTGGAAGATCTCGAATGCCGTTCGTGAGGCAAACGTCGCTTGGCAGGTAAGAAACTTGATCATGGGTAGATTTATATTTTACTTTTTTACAATGATTTTACATTATTCTGGATCTTAAAAACTCTTGTTACAGAGGAAATAACTCGTGGCATATTAATAATACAAGAATGCCAAACTATAATAGTGGTATGGAAGAGGATGCTACGTTAAGGCCCTGGAACAACAACACTAATAGTGCCAACCCTGGTAACAGAACCACCAGCGAGCCACCTGAGTGGAATCCCAATAAAACGTTTCGAAGGTACATTTTTCACGACGTCATTTGGCTTTATAACTAGAACATTTTCTTCAAATCTTATAAAGGCCGTGGATTCCCAAGTTTGTTGTCGTATTGTATCTGACTAGCTGTTGCCCGCAGCTTCGCCCCTATTGATATATATTTTCCCATATAAATTAGTCCCTTTAGGGATGGAATTTCAAAAATAACAAATCTTATATATTAGATTGGGCTAGCGTTACTGCGCTGCTCCCTTCTATACCCCTTCCATGGCTAGACCATAAAGGCTTAATCAAGGAAATAATTGTATTAGATTGAGACCATTTTTCTAGGCGACCGAATAATAATACTAATTGGAGACAACCCCACGCTCGCGACGAAGGTGATGAATGGCGTTCAGCAGAAAATACAAGAAGTCGTCCACCAGCTGATAAATGGGGTAAGTGAACATGATTATTTGTACTGTAACTATTGATTACTCACACTTATATAAAGTGCCTTATAGTGCTGAACTAATGAACTATTGTTTTTTTAGATCGCGAGTGGGGGGATCGACCAAATCAAGAAAGACAACAATCGTGGAATTCAAATCGTAGAACGTGGGTTGGCAACGAGAATCAAAACGATGATAATTTGCCTGAATGGTAACAATATGATTTATTGTCTTGAATGTTTGATTAAGAATTTGAACAATATTTTGCATCATCTGTGACCTATATTCTAGGGCTGTCGACAACGCAGAAGCCGGTGCGGGAACATTCGACTCAACCGGTGCATTCCATGGGTATAGCAACGATGACAGTAATATCCCGAAGAGTCCAGAAACATCTTTCCGTAAGGCTGCCCTTATTCACTGGTTTATTAGTTCACAAAATATAAAGTAGACAGACCCAGCCACCACCATAAGGAAAAGTATTAGAAAGTGTTTCGACGGAAAGAACCACAAAAGTATTGCCAAGAATGGTTAATGTCAAGTAGGTGTAAACGTAGGCGTTAATGTCAGTAAAATGCCGTCGGAAATTTTTAAATGCATTTGTAATGCATGCAGCGAGCGGTGGTAAGATAAGGGCGCCGTTTGTTAACGGACAATTTAAACATTTTGCCTTCGAAATTAAATATTTTCGAATAAACGATTCCGACGTAGCTGGATGACATTGGATACTACTTGCTTGTCTACTTACAAAAGCATTTTAAGAGTAAAAATATCTTATCCTAATAGTTACGTTCCCTTATTGTGCAAGATACTAAGATTTATGTAATATTTCACTTTTAAATTTGATTGTTGGGTAATAATTTAAAGAGCTATAAAAGAACTGATAATATTCCAGCATTAGCACGGTCGCAAACTCACGGCAGTTTTGCGCGTTCAAAGACTGCAGAAGAAGGTTCTGATGAGTGGTGGGCTTCAGAAAAAGCGAAGAAATTGTCGCCGAAAAAGTTCGACAACCCGGATGGGAAGTTTGCACAGGTAAACATTTTAAGAATTTATCTTTTTGATTTTAGATATCAATGTTATGTCAAATGAGATTAAGAGCGTTTATATGTGTCGCAAAAACGGCAAAAACAGTATGTTTTCTCTGCTCAAAAACGAAGTCAAAAATTAAAATATGTCTAAAGTTACAATAGATTGATTGTCAAGAGCGTTTTTAGACTACATTTTTCAAAACTATACTTACACTTTTACACATTGAAGATGTTAGAATGGGCAGGCGCGAGGGATGAGATACTATACGTTCTTTATCTCATTTGACGTAACATCTTTTAATATGTTGAGTCCTTGTAAACACTGACGAAGAAAATATGAAATTTGACTTAACCCTACAGGGTGGTTCATTTGGATCTGCTGAAGGAACTCATTCAAACTCTAAACAAAATACTGGCAGAGACAGTGACATATTAGATGAAATAGACAAAGTAACGGATCAAAATATTGATCCGCCCAAATCAGACTCCAATGACTCCAATGGTGAAGACTCAAACCAAAATAATATCTTTACAAATCAATTCCAAGACAGTAAGACATTCGATGCACTTATGAGATCTGATATCGGTCTGGAAGAGGCCAACGACGAAAGGAGCAACTTTCAATCGGTGATGATCACACCTAATACTGGCCTTCGCCAAAAACATCAGAACGTGGTAGCTGGGGGCATGGAGCCGGCCGGCAGACACCATCGCAACTCCGGCTTGCTTCAGATGATTCATGCAATGTCAAGGAATCAATCGCCTGACGAGTAAGTCGGGGATTTTGTTCTGGCTCTATGTAAATATATTTACAGCAACGACCAATTTACTGATCAAAATTGTATTCATTTGTTTTTAGTGAATCTCGTGAGTCACCAGATGAGAAACTTGTTGAAAAAATCCTCGACATGACTTTGGATGATTCAAAATTACCAAATCCTATGATGGTCCCAATGCATCCTCCTAATTGCGTTAATCCTGGAATGCCGAACCAAATGGCGAATCCAAACCTTCAGCTTCAGATGGCCAATCAAGGTCTTCCAAATCATGGTTTAGGTATGAAATCAGCACCGACCATGCCAATGAGCGGTTTTCAAGCTCAAATGCAATCAATGCAGAATATCAGACTGCCCAATCCAATGAATCCTCCGATGCAAAATGTCGGTATGCACAATTTAGCGCTGAACTCTTCTCTGGGACTGCCTCTCGGTCCGACAAACAATGGTGGCTTGGTAATGCCTATACCGGGTGTTCCACCGCACGTCATGCCCAATCCTGGAATGCAACCCCATCTAGGCTTCCAGTCCAACAGTGGGATGCCGATCATGCCTGGTGGCAAAGTTGGCAGTAGTTCACTCTTCATGGCTTCAAATAATCCACCGGTAAGACTACTACTTATCTCGGAAAGATCTTGGAATATAAAACATGCAACTGATTCATATATAATTTCATAGTTTTTCGCAATACAATACAGCCCATATTTTTTCCAGCCAATGCAACAGTCTAAGGATATACAGATGCCCAATCCCAGTACGCATAACAACATGTTCCCGATGCAACATCAATTGCCGCACTCTGGATCTCAGGGTCCATTCGGATCAATGTACAACATGTCGCAACCTCCCCCACCGATTACTCCAGATTCGAACCTAGTAGACGCATGGTACTACGAGGATCCCGAGGTAATTATCGTGTAACATTTTTAAATTGTGATAACCAATGTTACTAATATATGAGCGCGAACGTCAATGTTTATCAATGTTTTGTTTACAGAAAGTAATCCAGGGACCATTCTCTTCGAAGGAGATGTACAATTGGTACAGGGCAGGTTTCTTCAGCCCCAGCCTGCTGGTGCGGCGCGCTTGCGAAGCCCACCTGCGCCCGCTCGGCTCCTATGGGCCTGTCGTACCGTTCATTCAATTGGTAAGTTATACTCACCGTATGTTTTCAGCAGAACTAGACTCGTCATTTTCACATTCGCCTGGCTCCGAGGAGAGGTGAACTTTAAGGTGTAAGATGTTATATTTAGTTTTTTTAATTTCATACTATCAATGAGGCCTTTTATTTATTCATTAAGAGAGTTTATAATTTTCGAATCCCACTCACTAGCTTTTGATAGAGATTAATGCTGAAGACAGTTCGTTCTCTATCAAAAACTACGTGTATACAAATTTTAATTATGTCTTAAATGTCCTTAATTTAATTGTTAATAAAGTTATCGAATAGTTTTCGAAAGTACCTATTACAGAACAACAATAATTGAAAATGCGAGCGAGGCGAAACTTATAAATGATCCTCAGCTTTTCGTTGCAACACTCGCGAAAGTAGTCTACGCAAGTGTAAACTCTTCCGCGCTTAGCGATTCAGTTTATATTTAATTTGATAAAAAAAAAACATGATGTACTGTAGGAATTAAAGTATGCTTTATTCAATTGGGGTTATGTAGTAATAACTCCCAACTAACCAGCGCATAACATTACAATAAAGCATGTCTGTAAGGTTGTCTCTGTGCGTGTGTGTGTGTGTGTATGCGGAACTTCATTTCATGTAAATATATTTACTCAGGAGATGGTATCACTGTTCCCGATGCCGGCCGCTTTCGACTCGCGCTCTCAGCAAGGGATGGGAGTAGATGTAAGTGGTTTCACTTAATGCTTTACGCATGGGCGTTGCCAGCGCAAGTGGGTTTTTGATTATAAAGGGTTACTTGCAACTTGAGTTATTCCTTACACCACGTGATAGTGCGTTCTTAATGTAATAATTCAATCCCTAATAAAATAATAAATCAATAATAATTTTATGATTGTATGAGATTGCCGTGCTCAAAAAAGTCGTGCGCGAGTTTTACATGCTTATAAAACTTTTTGAAAATGAAGTATTTTTGACATTTTTACCTTGTTGAAAAGCTGATAAGATGGGAATATTTTTCTATCAATATGTTTGCTAGGTGTCGTAATATTATTTGAAATTATAAGGTATGTTTTGACCAGTTTGTAAACAATAATTTATTGTCACGTAATATGTATCTTATTTATAAATAGCAATGCATTTTTAAAATGTAATGGTTTTCAGAGATCCGTTATGGATCAGTTAGAATTATTTAGCCAAATAATCCCATTCATAATGCGATTTAAAAAAAAACAGATTTAATCATTAAATCTGCGGTTTTTGTGAAAATACTTACAAATTTTTTGATAAAACACATAGGGTTTAAATTGTTGCATTCTTAACGCACGATCCCCGGGTGCAATAATACGTGAAGTCACAAGTAACCCTATAAAATATAAAACATTTGTACCCTCCAAAATCACCCTGAAATCAAAATTGTATTGTTTCATTATTTTTGTTTACGGACAACAAGTATTATTAGTATTTAACCTATATGCCCCTGACAGAAGGCCTGTCTAGGCCTTTCCCGGTACGAAAATATTTAAAAAATAACTACGTACATCGGGTTTCATTGTTTAACAGTGTTTAGTTTCGATTCTTATTAGGTCAGTGTAAAATGCAGTCCGCTCTGAATTGATGCACGCTGGAATTTTGGACCACACCTCCAAGTGCTTGCAAGAGTGACGGCGCGGTGCATGGCGCGGCGTAGGCGCGGGGTGACGCGCGAGATCCATAGTGATGGCGCGATTTGCGGGCGCGTTCTTATGTGTCCTGTGGTATTCAAATTAAACTATGGAGGAACTGTTTCTACTTGAAAATTCTTATTTTAAATGTCAAATAGTAGGCGTGAAAAATTCAGTTAATGAAATTAATGTCAATATACGAGAATGTCAATTGGTAAGTTTGACTATAATTTTAGTGAAACAGAATAGAAAATACTGTTACAAAAAAAATCAATTTTTAATACGTGCTTACCGCAGCTAGGGCTACTTTTGAGCTACCCGCTCTACGGCGCGAGTCACCTGCGCACTCCAGCCCGCGCCGAGGTCGCGCCGCAAGACGCGCCCGCACGCCCACTACGGACACTTTTAGAGGAACAACTTTATTAGAGACCACCGCGTCGCGGCTGCCCCGCGCCCGTGTTTGCATTCTGCAATTTAAGTTTTGAAAATGACGTCTCAAAAATCCTCATAGAAGCGTGTAAATAAGCGTATGCCACCAAAATATGAGCATTCCATAGTCACACTGCACCATAATCAGTTTCAGTCAAAATTTAATAAACAATGACTTAAATGATTTACCTCACTTATGACCCTTTTGAGTACCGAATCTATTTATTTTTGTAGGCGCGATATGCTTTCTCCACGAGATCGTGTGATGCAACCAACGTAAGACGCTTAAGTGATCAGCTCGTGCCCAAAGCTGTAGGAAGCAAATTATAGTGGATTCGTATAAAGAGCGGCGTGGCACCTTTTGAAAAATACCGCGAGGCGCGCCTATCACAATTTGTGCCGCTTCCGCAGTACTTGCGTGACATGTTGTTATTTCATATATGAAATATATATTATTATAGTACTTATAGCCGTATGTCAAATCACAAGGTCATGCAAAATGTTACTTAATCCGGACATGTGGAAAAGATAGTAGATCTCGCAATTTCTAAAAGACTAGAATAATACGATATTTTGGCATGGACATAAAGCGAGACGCACACAATTTAATTGCTGTACGTCGTTTGGGTGTACCGCCAATATTTAAATTAATATACACTATAATGAAATTTATTTCTTCTGTCGGGCATTTTCTGAGAATATTAATGGATTTAATGGACGGATTTACTAACTGGTATAACAAGCTTCTATCACTAACAAGTTTCCTTGCAAGCCTACTAAACAACGATGAAAACTGAAAGGTCTTATTTAAACTACTCCGTAATTCTTTGACGGCTACTGCTGCTGCTCATTTCTTGTAATCAAATAATGCTAGGCGTATGACTAAAGGTGTTGTACAAGGAAGCAGGACGTAAGGTGTATAACTCAAGGTGGAAGCCGGACGCAAGGTGTATAACTCAAATTGTTTTCCGGACGCAAGGTGTATAAACTGAAGGTGTGGTATAAGGAAGTCGGACGCTAGGTGTATGATTGCGGTACAAGGAATCCGGACGCGAGGTGTACGACTGAAGGTGCGGTACAAGGTTACCGGACGCGAGGTGTATGATTGACGGTGCGGTTAAAGGAAGCCCGACGCGAGGTGTATGACTGAAGGTGCGGTACAAGGAAGCCGGACGCGAGGTGTATGGCTGAAGGTGCCGGACGCTAGTCGTACAACTGAAGGTGCGGTACAAAGAAACCGGACGCTAGGTGTATGATTGAAGGTGTGGTACAAGGAAGCCGGACGCGAAGTATATGACTGAAGGTGCGCGACGCTAGTTGTACAACTGAAGGTGCGGTACAAGGAAGCCGGACACTAGGTGTATGACTGAAGGTGCGGTACAAGGAAGCCGGACGCGAGGTGTATGACTGAAGGTGCGGTACAAAGAAGCCGGACGCTAAGTTTATGACTGAAGGTGCAGTTCAAGGAAGCCGGACGCGAGGTAACGGCAAACACGAAGAGCCAAGTAGTATTAAATTATGCGTTCTTACAAAACTGACACGAGTTACTATGCCGCCGTCAAGCGCTGCATGTTTTTGGGTCTGAATGATTCCTTATCGCGGGAAACTCTGCTTACCTTCTTACTTACTGCACATTTTAAAAATATTTTATAATTATTTTAACCGTGACAATTTATATAATTATTAATTCCATGTGAAAATGACTTAACACATAAACCACCCGTTAATAAGGTTGTGACTTTTACATTTTGCAGCACTAATTATAAATAAGGTTGTGACTTTTACGCTTTGAAGCACGAATTATAAATAAGGTTGTGACTTTTACACTTTGAAGCACTAATTATAAATAAGGTTGTGACTTTTACATTTTGAAGCACTCATTTTAGATAGCTAAAAAACGGATAACTTTGTTAGGAAATGTTATTTCAATGAAGTAATTTCTTATTTCTGCAGCCGCAAATCAGCTATGCTCACTAAGACTATACGATGTACCGTACTGTTTTGTCAGCAAGATTCGCGGGCACGCGCATATCACCACAAAGTTTAATGGCGATCTGATGTATATAGGAGAACCCGCCCTCTCCCCGCTATCTTGACTCGCACTCCCATTTTGTTATTATTGTCAAGAACCTTCACACGAAACAACTTCACCTAAGATTCATCGTAATCGAATGATAGATACAGGAATCACATAGAAGACGAAACTACAAACAAAAAAACAAAAATATTCATTTTTATATTATAAGATGGTGTTTGTTATTTTACCCATCTTTCTTTGTGGCAACATGGCACTTACTCATATTTTCTCACGCAGCAAGCCGCGACTGGTCAGCGTTGGAAAACTGTTCTTTTTGCCACTTACATACCACTTACTTGCAATCTTCGTCATTGTGAGACGTATATAGCTAAGCATACCTTCCAGGACGCTCTATGGAACCAGCCTGTGCCGTCTGCCGACATGATCTGGATGCAGCAGATGAATCCTCGCAACGAGTCGCGTATCAACAACCTCCCGATGTTCTTTTGGGATTCGCAGGTAAGGAGGGACATTGTCACCAACCCATATACCGATATTCTTTTTAATTTTAAAGAGTTCTGTCTAAAAATCGTAACCTCCGCTTAATTGGACAACATTATTCTTAGTAAGCATTCCGTTTTTGTATGATTTCTAGACTCACTATTAATTGTAATGGGTTAATTCAGTAAATGGTACGTCCTTGATAATACGGCACCCGAATGTCAGTTTGATAGTATACCTCGTGATGGCATTATTCGTTACTTATAGTGGCATTGTTCTTTTTTTGGTATGAAACGGTCCACGAGAATCCTATTAATAGTGCTGAGAAAGTTACGTTTTTTTATGCAGACCTCTGTTTTTTCCATCCGTCGCGTTATGCAGATAATCATTGAAACATTCATTGAATAGTAGTGTAATAAAAATATTGGATGGAATACGAAAAAATTGACAAATAACAAACGGGCCATTTAGTACTTCAATTACTACAAATACATACAATTCTTTGAACTTCTTAGTAACTATTAGACGCTTTTCACAATTTCAGAACCAACTCGCATAAGTGAGGATAGCCAAACTTGTATTTACAATATTATAACCAATATAAAATCTTACAAATCCAGCGTACTTACAACGGTTTATCAAATACCAAAACCATCCAACTAAAACCGCGAAAAAAAATACTGGTACGTAACGTATATATGCGGAAAGTTGACGGAAACCTGCCTATTTTGAATAAATATATATCTCAAGTAAGCTTTGTACAAGTATATGAACAAACAACCACGGATATTGCATACAAGTCAATTATTAATACATTCAAAATAATTTACGATATTTGACAAAGAATAAAAAATAAAAAATAAACTGGAAATCCAGTGTCTAACATCAGCTATTGAATTAACATAGTCAATAAGCTCAAAAATACGTTGTGGATATGATGAGGTTTCAATACAAGTAATAAAGTCATGTATAAATGTTGTGGTCCATATAATTAATATGATGTTAAAAAACTGGCTGCTTGTCGGTTCATTAAAGGTTAAATATACTATTATTAGCCAGTTTTTAATAGCTAAATATTATTAGCTAGTATTTAGCTGTATAAGAGGGTATTGTATGTTATGTGTTTTTTAGGTCGCT
>DWLO01001647.1:0-14359 GCA_018245335.1 Dalla quadristriga | reverse complement strand
TGAATTTTAAAAACTGGACGGCATTTTGCATTGGCGGAAGTGAAATTAGGTACCTAACTTATCTACAAACATTTCTTTTAGGAATCTTGCTTAGCAACATTCGGAGTTTCCTAGCACTGATCTGTGTCTACTACATTTTTGCTTTTGCGATCTCGATTTGGGTGTATACGGTCTACATTAACTTCTATAGAAGTCAATCTTTTTTATTAAGTTGTCAATCAATCGAATATGATCAACAGTAGCCGCTGCAGATAGAGTCGCTCGGGAATGGGCGCGCAACAGGGAGCGGAGGCTGCGATGAGTACAACTCGTCAACAGTTTGAGACTTTCGATGTGTCAAATGCAAGCATGTTAATAAATGGAATAGAAGCTATTCCGGTGTGAATAGTACTACACCTATGGACTGTGGCCCAGTGCAGGAGTAGAAACGTAGCTGCTGGAACTGTGACGCGGGAGCGGGCGCGGCAGGCCGCGACGACGTGAGCCCATTGTTGCCGCTAATAGATAATTAGTTAGGTGCCGTTACTTATCCAACGATAGACGATTGATCGCCACCGTCGGCCCACATTGCCAGATTGCCATTACATGCGTTGCACTCCGCGACGGAATACATTTAACACCTTAGAAAATGACTACTGTTACGCCGGTGGAAGCTTTGTTAGCAGTAATGCAATTTTGCTTGATATAAACTATTCAAATATATTTGACTTCATGTCATTTATCCAAGTAAAAACCTCAGTAATTTAATTTTATAAATTCTTATCATACCAGGTAGTAGTTATGTTACCTACATCATACGCACTACGCACAGATAATTTGATTAAAATAAGTTTATTTCTTAATAGAAACTATTAGCTTAAAGTGCTCTTAAATAATTGCATACTTAGCAACTTATAAAGCTGTAACCACAAAAACGAATTCGTAGGCGGAAGCTCGCAGATAATATCTCTCGTTTCGATACAGCAATGCGTCAGCGTTATTGGCATCCCTAACGTTACGCAAACTGATAGAAAAAGTTAGATACTGATAAAAAAAACATCACAAGTATTGAGACACGACACCAAAGATAGCTTTGATCAATCGTGCTCGGAGAAAATGCTTATTTCTCAATTATTTTATCTACACTAGTAGAAGAAGGGCATGGATGTCACCTGGCCAATGCAGGGCACATAAACTAAGAAAAATATTTTATCATAACTAATAATTAGTGATAGCAACTGACTGACGAATTATGTATATTTAATATTGTTATACAATAATAACCCGTTGATAACCGATGGGGAAGGAAGTTCCTCGAATGGAGACCACGACTCGGAAAATGGAGTACAGGCCGCCCTTCGACAAGGTAGACTGACGACCTGAGGAAGACGGCGGGAAGCCGCGGGATTCAGAGGGCACTGGAACGGTCGGAGTGGCGTCGATTAGGGGAGGCTTATGTCCAGCAGTTGACCTCTAAAGGCTGATGGATGGATGGAATAACCCGTTTGGGAGAGAAAGACAGACAAAGGCATCAGAAATATAACTCCCTTTTTGGTGAAGATGTTACCCGTAATTTTTCTATGTATATGTCGGCAATGAAAAATCCCTTACATGCCGGATAATCAAAACATTTTTGTACAGCTTTTAAAACTTTTAAAAAGTTAACCATCTTAACACGCGTTATGCAATGTTATGAGTGATGAGAGTGAATTTTTACGTTGCTAACGCACACAGAGACGTAAAGTTCATATGATGAGGTTATTGTATCAGAAATTCACGACTAAAAGCTTAGATTTGATAAGTACCTACGAAGAAACTAAAAGGCTGATAGAGAACACATAATACATAAGTACTTAGATGTTTTATTTTTCGTTTAAGACGATTCAGATTACTGATACTTTCTATTTTAGTGATGGCAATAAGTTATGTTTTAGTTTATTTAAAGTTTCATGGCACAGATTTCTTTACTTTAATCAGTTTTTTACAGATGTACTCGTACACACACACGCAGTCACAATATACACATTCTGTTCACAATACATTCCCAGAAATACGTATTGAGTTAAAAATGCCAGAAATACGGAAACAAATAACGAGAAGCAGCCGCTGCACCGATTCTGGTCGCTTACCTTGAATGGACAGAAGATGATTTTAGGTACGTAGTTCTTGGCGCGTAGGTGTGAGTGCATCTGTACCACAGTGATCCCTTCCCTCCCTTTTGTCGGGCAGCCAGCTTACGCGCGTAGACGCTGCTACTTTTTACTATTACACGCTTTCATCATGCAAAACGTACTAACCAACATTCCTATGAAGGATTTTTTTCTAATCAAATATATTAAAGATGATCTAACACAGGTGAGTCAGAAAAAATGCCTCTCGGAGGGATTTTACCACAAGCCTTTGAGCATATATTATTTGACCATCCCATAAGTAGGTACTAGTAGGTAGGTAAATTTTATTTGCTTTTGAAGTGCAAAATAACTGTTATTACTGACAGAATTTTGTAAACTTACCTGTATGAGCCAAGCATCGAGCTGATCCAAATAATAAAATAAAATAGGGTAAATAGTAGGAACCTTTTTTACTCTCTGCTATTTTTCAAATTATTTAAATGTATTTTGGCCTTATATACATGTATTTGCCTATATTAATGCCCATGTTAAGATTATTACAAAGAATTTACGACAAATAATGTATAATCGTATAACATCATAAGGATGAGCAATTCCTTGTGAATTGACAGTTACGCTTCTTATCTCGTCCCAGTATGTAAAAGGAAATAATAAATCGATGGTTAGCGTCGTGTCATCGTAATCAACACGGATAGGTATGGAACAGGTATTATCATAAGACGTGCTCAGCCGGATGCTCGTTACACTATTTGCGGCTTACGCAAAGATCTACGAATAGCTACGACAGCATAGCACGAATATGTATCATGCAAGGCGAAGTCGAGTGAAATCTTAAAATGGAAGCCCAAGGGGACTGTGATACTGACTCTTCTTCTCCTTCTTAGTCGTTACACGCTTGGCATAGAGGTCGTGGTCATCATTAGGTGTTTGAGGCATGCTTAACGATGCGTCGCCATTCCTCCCGGGATGCTGCTTATCTCGTGCGTTCGTGGACGGGGTCGTCCACAGCTACCTTCACCGTCTGTCCAGCCAGTGATACAGACAAATGGATATAAAACAATGCTTTTGCTTTAAGTAACCTGTGTTACAGTGTTTCATTTATGCTCTCGATTCGATCATATCGTGAAATTATAAATCATAACGAAAATGTACTCGTTATATTGTGAATTTTATGAGCCTGATAGGATATTCAGCAAGTCATATCGTAAATTCTGTGATCTTGTGACGGTTCTTACCATGTTAATGAGACTTACTTATACCTGTATAGCAGAGCTGTGTTAATATATGGTCTATTAATAAGCTAATGCCGCCAATTTGGATACTTGTGGCCAAATAAATTTTAAAAATGGCTAGCTTGGCATCATTTCATTTAGTTCCGAGTACTATTCTGGAGAGCACCATACAAAGATTAGAAACCATTCGACAGATAATTTACAAAATCTAATCTGACTAAGGTCTCGGTAAACTCGTTCGATCGCCGTTTTGGACGTCCAAATCAGATATCGCACGAAAAAAATTGAAGTCTTTTCAATCCTCTTAAACATTCTATAACTTCCAGTCGTTATCTGTAGCTAAATCTTATATTTTCGGTTTACGAATAAAACAACATACTTACCTATCTATGAAATGACAAAAAAGTTTTCGTTTGGTAATAGTTTTTTCACCGTCCATGGACAGGATGTGTTTCGTACGGATCAGGTGTAAAGTGAAAACCGGATGTTGGACGCTACCGGAAAACTTGCAATTTATAATTATAGCTATCGACACGAAATGCGTTAATGGTATTTTCAACGTAATTAATGTGTATAAAAAGCCAATTTCCACGTACAAATAATTGCTAATACGTGCAAAATCTTAGTCATTCCAAAGGTCAGTTTAGCGGCCCAGCAAACAAAATCCGCACACACCAGGTCACGAACTTGGTGTGATGACTCACTATATGAGGAAGATCTAGGAGCCATGGCGTCATTCGCGCTGCCACCCCGCGCTCCGCCCCAGCTCATGTCCCGCTGTGAAAACATGCACAAATACTGCAATTATTCAATTACCATGTAAACATCTGCATTTTTAAATGCTCTGTCCGTGTAAGTATGCAACTTGTTTTGGTTTAAGCGTAAAGATAATCATTCTAATTATATGTTGCACAAGGCGGTGTCCGCGGCTCCGTCCGCATTTAAATTGCCTTGTCTATCTCACAGGAACCATGTATTTTTCCAGGGTAAAAAGTAGCCTATGTTACTTTCTAGATCCAAATCTACCTTATACTTAGGATTTACAAAGGGCGTACTTAATGCCTATTGGCATGCATGGATGATGGAAAGCATTATGTGGTAGAAGGCTGCTATTTTAGCAAATCCGTATTATTCGAAATTATAAAATAACATTATCAATTTGATTTGATTTACTAGTTACATAATATATTATATAACATGTAAGTATAGTATATACCTATGCATATTATAATAATAAACATAGCTAACATCAGTGTGATAAATTAAATAAAGATTTTGGGTAGCTATATTTAAATGGCCACAGAAAGTTAAAAGAAATGTTCTATTAAGGTTAAAATTAAATGTTCTAAGGGATTATAACCCTAAAAATCAAGAAAACAGCCATGTCAGCTACTCCAGGTGGTAGCACCACATTTGTGACCAACTTCAAATAGGTCTGTGGTCTCGTGCGATATTAGTTACTGGTATTCATTCTGAATAGCCGTTTGCTACATTGCTATCATAAAAAGGGACATATTGGTATGATTAAAGCCTAAGGTAACTTTTTCTATTGTACATTATTATTGTCAATTTTTTTAAATATAGAATTGACATATAATATACTAACATCTATACTAATATTATAAAGAGGAAAGATTTTTTTGTTTGTTTGTTTGTTTGTTTGTAACGAATAGTATAATATACAAGTATCGACACAAAATAATTATTAAAAGTCTAAATTGCCCAATAATTATAATAATATAATAAGAATAATTACTTACTTAATTAAAAAATATACTGTTTAATGTTATTAGTAGTAGGGTTTTAATTGCACATTAGATTCACTGCCTTGTTGTGGCTAAAGATATTTTATTCTTAAAAAGATTAAGTTTTAGGACTAAGTACCTAGTTAACTTATATAACATTTTGCATGCTTATGTGTAGCTAAATGTGAGAAATATGTAGTTTATGCAACCTACCAACTTAAACTGTACCATATTTAAAGCAAAATAAATGATTATGAATAATACGTAGCGGAGGTAATTGAGTTTTCAGAACCACTTTTTACTACACCATGCCTTTAGGGGAAGATTAGCCTGTGCCTAAACAATTACGTAGGTACAATCTGGCGTAGGTAAATAAGTATTTTGTTTCTACGTAATTAAAAGATTATAAATAATAGCCGTTCATTACTGTGGCGTGATTTGCAAATTATAAGTGATCCCGGAGTGGAGGTTAAGTAATATTGACCGCGGGTTGTCCTTGGTTTAATTCTGACCTCTGGTTGACTGACGAATCCTATGATACGATAAGAGTAATCCATTTTTAAATAAAATTACTTATATTGGATTTTATTCCACCCTCATGAAAGCTGGGTCCTATACGAAAATACAATCGAATTGTAAACTCTCTCTCTTTAAAGGATAAAGATCAAGAAAAATAAAAAATCTAACCCAGCATTAATTATTATATAAACCTAATTTAATGGCTTTGACTATGTTTAAATAGTCAAAATTAAAATTCGTAATTGCATAAAATGTTTAGTTCAAACAGAATTGGTAGGTAGTACTAGGTAGTGTGTTCACTAACAATACTGTTTCGTCTATCGAATGTCTTTGACAACAAACTTGTAACCCGTGTTGTAAATATAACTTATATTATTTGCTGTTCTGCACTGAAAGATAACTTATAGTAGGTAGGTAGGTAGGTATACAGTAGTACAATTAAATACTAACTGCCTATAACAATTATTTGGCCGGGAATTCATTATTTTTTACAGTTTTCCCAAACGGTAAAAGATAGTTTTATAGCATTTTATAACTTAAAATGAAAGAACAGTTCTGATTGACTGAGTCATCAACGTAGAGCCCTCGTTGCCAAACCACAGATAGATAATTGTCCAAAATGCTAGTAAGTTTCCATTGTAATTCTGAATCACAAATTAAAGAAACCAACATTATAGAACACAGTATATAAAGTAATCTTAGAAAATTGTGGTGTCTGTTCGTAGATAATTGTAAAAATACTAGACTGCTAAACGTTCTCCATACACGATTTTTCCCTCGCCTATTAACTCCATCGAAGTGAATTGCAATAAGATACAAAATTATGATATCTTATCATACTTCTTACTGATATAATTATATATATATATATATATATTATATATTTGTTTGATATGCCTTCACGGCTAAAGCATATAACTGATCTTCATAGAATTCGGTAGAGAAGTTGTAGATACGGTAAAGACTCGTAGTTTCAGAGATGGAGGTGGTCATAGGATCCTTTGATCCCGAATAAATATATAGACTCCGAGGGAAAAAAAACATCATAAATTTAACGCGGACGAAGTCGCGGGTAGTTTGTAATTAATAATAAATAGAGTCATCGCACCACGACTCGGAAAAATGAGCACAGGCCACCCTTCGACAAGGTGGGCTGACGACCTGAAGAAAACAGCGGGAAACCGCAGGATTCAGAGGGCACAGGACCGGTCGGAGTTGCGTCGATTAGGGGAGGCCTGTGTCCAGCAAAGGACCTCTAAAGGCTGATGGATGGATGGATGGATGGAGTCATCGCAACCCATCACTGGCCCACTACTGAGAACGGGCCTCCTTTTTAAATGAGAAGGGTTTAAACCCGAGTCCAACACGCTAGCCAACTGCGGGTTTCCTATGCAGGTTTCCTCACGGTGTTTTCTTTCACCGTTAAAGCAAGTGATATTTAATTGCTCCGTTAATAATACGCATGTACATAACTCCGAAAAGTCAGAGGTGCCTGGGGCTCGATTCCCGGAATGCCCGAGTAGGAGCACAGATTAAATAATTGTTGTCTTCCCCCGAATGTAGGAATCTAGAAAAAAAACATCACTGTTGGAGCTACTCCACAGCAACCGTCGCCGCGACACAGTTGCCAATATCTAGCCTAGCTTTTATCTACATCCTACTTTAAGAATTATGTAATTTTAATTGAGGTTGGTACTTACCAATTTTAAATTTCCTTTAGCCAAATGTTAATTCTGAAGTTGAGACATATCAAATGTTTTGTATGCATGTATGTGACGAGGCCAATTCTTAAAAACTCGATCACTGCTAATCGCACCCCTGTCAAAATAGTGTACTTATTTTAGTTCAAACTCACGGAAGAAAGAATGTGATGGTTATTGATAATCCTGTGGTGATCCAGAAAGAATATCGAAGTGTAATGAATTACTTGAAAAGCATTATGTTGCAAATGTTTAAAACTCTAAATTGACCAAGTTTATCACACAAGGTGCACAATGAATCGAACAGAACGAATGAAAATGAACAGTAACTTCTTAACATTCTTGCTCTAAGTATTAGCTTCATAGTGGTTTGCACAATTTACACAACGGTAGGTACTTACTCATGCCCGAATTCAAATGTCCACAATGTTTTTAATATCACAGTCACATCGCTTTGAGTCATTCAACTCGCATCAAATCATTTTCTGATTTTCAACGTTTTTAGCGGCACCAACTGGGATGATGGATTCGTTATTCATACATACCAAACATAAAATCGTTGGTAAAACCAAATGAAAGCAGGGTGTTTTGAGCATTGAAAAGAAGAAAAAATTAAAACATTTTTGATGCTGGTACTCCACGGGTACATCTTACTAAATATATTTATTTGTTGTTTAATACGCCTTATCGATCCTCACTTAAAAATGAAGCGGATGGATCACGGAGAACTACGGACATTTAAAATGACAGTGATGAAAATATTTCTTGTATGTAAATACTGTGATGGCGATAGTGAGCGCGCGCTCGAAAATAATAAACGTAATCGCAAACGCAAACATCATTTTAATTTTTTTCACCAAACTATTTGACGAATTAAGAAAATTATTTTAGATTCTTTAGAAATGATAACATACTTGATTACTTACTTGTTTTAAAAATAATTCTTATAAATATAGTAATGTAACAGAAAAAGAATAAATATAGAGCCGTATTCATAAAAAAAAAATTAAAGGGAAAATTTCACTTGAGTACCTTATAATGTTTTCTTTTTTGAACTACTAAAATCATATAGTAAAGAACAAATTATGGGATATTTTTCATTCCAAATAAATATACAGGCCCACAGAGAACGAAAACATCATAAATTGAAGGCAGACGAAGTCGCGGGAAACAGTTAGTAACATATAATTTTGTAAACATTTGTTGGCAAACGTTTTATCACTATAGTAAAATTTAGAGATCTATCAGGACTCCCCAACTTTTTTACAAAAGCATGTTCTTTGCACGCGTTTTTATCTGCATTGGTGTATTCAGTAAAAACATAACATCGCAAAATTATAAATATTATAATAACACCGTGACACGTCTACGTGTACAAAAATACTAGTTCTAGTCAGTTCTGAAACATTTTGAATGTCTACGGGATCGAACTAATTATTAGTTATTTGAAACTAAGGAAATGTCATAGAAAAATGAATAACGAAAATAATTTTTTAAATATTAGTTTATTTTTGACACGAATATCATAACATTTGTTTCCTACTAAATTCAACACACGTATGTGAACCCAAACATAGTAAAATCAATTGAGTTCATGTCTAGGATTATAAATGATGGTTTTAATAAAATGTCGCTCATGCGTTGCGAGCTTCGGAGATGGTGGTTGCGCTAAGCGCCGGGACATGATTGATGTTGGGCGGAGTTGCAGTGAAAGCATACATACATACAAGTGGGTACATACGCACATCTTGTAGCGGTACATACCCTGCCACCTAAACCGCGTACCCAAAACACGCTTTACAATTTTTCTCCTACATTGCACAATACGAATTTGTTAACGGGAACCGGTCATCTACATTCGCCTTTTTTGTTTATGTACGGGCGAGTATTAAATTGATAATGTTGGTAATTTGGCGCCGGAGCCGAGTGCCGTTGCCCGCTACGCTAATGAGTTTATAATGGACATAATAATGTAGCATGATGATATATTTTCCGAATCAATGTCTAGGTCGAGCATGTTGAGCAAGTTTGTATGCGATATGTTAACTTCTACCTAATCAACTTTATGCGAGCGATACGGTCATCAGAAAACTCATAAACGGGAGCACTTGCTTACCCTATTTTGAGGTTAACTATTAAATTATGTTTCCATTTACAGAGTCTGTAAATTTTACAGTAATATTTAACGGAAGTAGTTTGTTCTATCTGTTTTTTATAAGTAACCCAAACCAAATCTTTTTAGTTTAATATAAAATCTAGAAAAAAACAACGGCAGCAAAAATAATCAACATGCAGCAACACCGAAGTGAGTTTTCATATGGAATATTGACCAGCATATACCTACTTAACGGAGGCAGGAAAGTGAGATGACTTACGAAGTAAAAATCAGATCCGAATTATGAAGTAGGTATATTCGTATGAGACTGCTTCGTACCTTTATACGAATAATAATAGACTGTTCCGTCGATTCATTTTTATGTTATACATCTATAAAACTTTCCAAAACTTACTTTTCGACACAAGTTTTAAGTTCTTTGATTCAGACAACATTTTAAACGGAAAATTTCTGTTCATAATATGTGATTATGTGAGACACAGAAGACAATTTTTCTTCGAAAAACGAAAGGTGTGCGGTGTACTATCCCCCCACCGGCCGTCCGAGTGTTCCGTAGCCTTAAATTAAAAGTCTCTCATCTCTGGTTTACTACTACTACTACCTTTGAAAAGAAGTACAAATCCATATGAAAACTGATTGATCTTTTTACAAATGTACTCTGAATATGTGTGAATGTGTGTATATTTAAGATCACTCACTGCTTATGTAAAGGCCTAAGAATTTAGGGATCTTTGTTCAGGTATATTTTCAACCTTACATATCTACCCTTACGTCCTTAACACAGTAGTCAGTAGGTAACTACCGAACAAGATTTGACGATGAAGTAGTACAGCAGTATTTCTGCAGCTTAACTACATAATAATTATTATTAAGCCATTTATTCCTCAATTATCAGAAACAATGTTGTAACAGAGAAGTTGTTTATTGAACATGTCAAATTCATACAATTTTTATTTAACATTAAGTTGAATTTTATAAAATTGCTTAACTACATAATGTGCACTTTAGCTGTTTTGTACACATTACCGGTAACATTGTACGTAAGTTATTTATTAGAAGTATAATTCAATAAAATCGTGCATATCCAATAATGTATTTATAACTAACTAATATTTGTTTGTGGTGCCAGAAGTTAAAGGTTACTTCCTTAAACATGTGCTACAAGTTTACGTAATAGCACGTCTCGTCACGTCTCCATGGTTTAGAAGTTATACGCTAATCACCGCTTGATATTAATAATAGTACGCAAATGATCGGCCTTCGCAAGGACGCCGCATAATCATATTTTGTTAACGATATTGAATGAACGCAATGTAACCGGTGAGTATCACAATGCAAGCAGATAATTTTAATTGTGTGTGACAAACCTCATCTTATTTTTGTTAATATTAAAATTAGCCATTAAGTTAATAATAATAACAAACAACAGCAGCAGCAGCAGCTTGTGGCAAGCAGTTGCGTGTAGCGACCCCATGGGCCCGAATCTGCTCGGGATTTAGACTCAATGAGGCCTCTAAGGCGTCGTAGTGGTCCCCAATTATACTCGTAGGCAATGTTATATAAATAATGCTTTCCCGTCTATTCGGTAAATACACGCCAAATTCACATTTTAAAACCCTTATTTATTGTATTTATTAAAATGTTTGCAAACCGTAACATAACTAACTATACACCTTATGGTGGAATTCAATGACGTTAATTAGAATTTAGTAAAATATTTTTTAATTAAATGAAACAAGCCGAACGATAATTCAATACTTAAATAAATTTAATGGATATCTCGGAGTACGGCCGTTTGCCTTGTAAGAGACCCATTTTATGGCCTAGTAGTAAAATAATTATTGCAACTGGCATTTATATCGTAACTTGAAATTGTTATTGGTATGTTTAAAATAGATCAAATTAATGGAGGAAGATAGGCGGATCCGGCTGGGCTGGACGCCTTTGGTCAATCTGCGGAATAATTTATCATCGTCCCTGTCGCAATGTCTTAGGAGGTAAACATACTGGCTGCAATTTGACTGCAATAAAGTTGCAAAATTTCAGTTTGGATGAGGTTTATGTTTGTTATCTGAGATAACTTATGGCTATCAGGTACATGTTTTTTTATAAATATTAGCAGATCGCACCCAAAGGACAAAGCCGGTTTGTTAACGCCCTACTATCGGCTTTCCCGTACAACTATAATATAATGCAGCTAATGAGTTCTCAACGCTTAGGGTTCAAATGAAATGAAATGATTTATTTCGTCATAAGGTACAAGCGGCACACTCGACGAATGTCATGAAACAGTACCTAGTAAAATAAGTAATAAGTTGTCTGGAAATGATCGCTCTTAGCAATAATACCGCCTATTGTGTACATTAAAGTATTTTTGTATTGTATTCTAATCCAACCCGTAAATTATTATTATAATCACTCGTTAAAAGTTTATGCGCTTATCCTTAAATTATTATGTGTATACTTATTCCATTTATTTATTATCTATATTAATAGCGGAATCATGATAGCGGAAAACATAAGTAAGTACTTCCTTTTGTCTATGAGTTGATTGTTTGATAGTCGTGATTTTATTATGATCGTGATTACACTGAGGAAGAATCAACAACTTGGCTTTATCCAAATGAGCTAATAATTTTATTGTTTGTGAATCCTTTTAAAAAACTATCTCGGGCTTTAGCGTCGTTCACAAAATGCCGTGGCAATGCCGTATGAAAATCAAAAGCTATAATCTAATCTCTATGCTCTATCTTAATGTGTACGTACAGTCAGAAACAAATACAAAGTTGATAAATGACCTCGTTATTATAACGGTCGGGAGTGATGCATGTTTTTCATTTCGAGGTCACTACGTATCTCTGTGAAGCATGTTACATGCTTTTTAGGCAGATCGGACAGATCCATGCGATCATTTTTTACCAATCACGTTTGGCAGCACATCGTTTTAAATATCGTCTCTTTTGAAAGTCCGACGATACTATTTAACAAAGTCTCGTGTACCTATTTGAAATTTGAATAAAGCTTAATTGCCTACATAATTAATTTTTCAAAGTCAACAATATCGAGTATTGTGATGTGACTTCGTCAGGGACGGGACGGGACGCCAGAACACAGACACTTAGGTTGACCTCATCTTTACAATATTATATTTCATAAGTAAGCGATATCGTAATGCACGTCTTTTAGTCAAGGTAATAACTTTTTATTATATGCATCCGTTCAAATGATTAAACAGAAAGGGTTCGTACATTTTGCGTACGACATGACTCAATCCCCGCCGTTCCCACAAAGGTATTCGCAGGAAAGGCTTATTAAGCCATTATGAATGATAATGTCACCGTGTGATCAAGTGTTTAAGTGTTAAGCCCAGTCCAGTTCCAGAGACGTGTTTATTCATACACTGTCACATAATATAACAATCTTGCTAAGAGTGGGCATTTTATAGGGTTAAATAGGGTAGGCATTAGGTATTATGACGACGGGTCTAATAAATTCAATTACATGTTTAATTTGGGCTATGTCCAAAACAAAATTCACATCGACACAGATACGAGTACATTACCTTAATCTAATTCCTACTTACACGAAAGCGCGCGCGCATAACTAACTGTTAGTGTATCGGAATAAACACAGGGTGTTCAGCGCAGATACATTAGACGATGGTTCGTTGAAAGAAGGCCGTACGGCGACCTTCCAAATGCTGGTCGGTGGTCGCCGAGCGTTGACCGAGACCGGCCGCCCGCCTCCCCGCGATCTTTGTAATTAAGCCCCCTGCTTTACATATCCCAAAAGTTGTTCGTTTGCAGAATTCTTTAATGTATGTATAAGGAAAAAAACCTCTATGTTTATGGGTTCATGCATGCGACCGGAAAAACATTTTGTATTTGCCTCGAGTTGAATCCCGTTTAGAATAAGAAGATGAATATTTAAAATAGTTATTTAGTATCCACTTTTACAAGTACAAACACTTATTTGTCCCAACGTCACACAGCTGTAGATGGAGGGATGCAATTAAATGCAAGTGGATATTATAATATTGGTGACTAAATACTTTATGTATTAGGTATGACGGACCAAAGTAAGACCGTGGATTTCGTACACAGCATAACCTACTTATGCTTATTAACGTATTAATTCTGATTTCATCCATTTTTCAGGTTGATATCTAAGGGATATCGTTTAGAATTTACAAGGTTCTATCAAAAATCGTTTATTGTTTCTTGACTGTTAAAACAACAACCAGTGACAAGCAACATGCGTATAATATATAAAAATTACTTTCATAACCTAGCGTGTACAATAAGTTTGAGACTATAATTTGACATGTTTATTAGTATATAAATCTTCATCATCACAATATATAAACACCAACCATTTAAACGTACATTCATTCAGCTTCGTATTCGTATATTATTATTGAGCCAATCTGTTCCAATCGAGAAGCATCGCACGAGTAGGTATAATTTTTATTTATATATATTTTATCACTGTTTATATCATATTGACATCATAAATCTTGGTTGACATCAATAACTTTCCTAAAATGGTAAAAGCATAAAATGGTAAAGGCATGGATGGTATGTTCATTAGCACGTAATCAAGAAATTACACCTGCTTATGCATGACATCACGACTTTGTGAGTCAATGCGTCGTTCTACGTTAAATAAATAAATTAGCAGTCGATGCCTGCGGTTCGTACTAAATGTTGCGTATGTAATGACGTCCTGGAACACTTCGTTTTTAAATTCCAATGAAGTCTCATTCAACACTTTAGCGTAGACTAAAGACTACTTGGCATAAGTACAATTTAAAAATGTGGACGAAGAATACTAGGTAAAGATATATATTAGGATGGATAGGTAAAGATATATATTACTAGCTGTTGCTCGCGACTTTGTCCGCGTTAAATGTATGATCAATATTCGAGTTCAAAAG